>APFE031682641.1:224594-280386 GCA_000404065.3 Pinus taeda
TCAGGTCCAAAAAGATTAAAATCTAGAGGAGGGATAGCACTTCCGATGCCTTTTAACGAGCCGAAGAGGCCAATCGCTCGGCAATCTTTTCATATTTTACAAGTCAGGTGAAAAGAGCTTAAAGAAGACTCATTTTTGAGGAACGAGTGATGGTTTCAGGTAGCAGCTGATTCCAGGTAAGGTTTGGAATTTTCCAATCACGGTAGAGTTACAAGGATGGCTAGCAGAATCACTCTTCACAGATGTTCCTCGAAGGGGTAAACAATCATGTGGGGGTGAATGATCGGCTAAAATAGAGTGGAGGTGATGGCGAGAACATGACCAAGGCTCAAAAACTGGTGATAAGGCATTCACAATGGAGAAACACTTGCTCATGACTTAAGTTTATTTTTTAACGAGGATGAACTATGTGCTAAAACTACTCATGGAGAGTTTATTTTTTAACGAGCTTGAACTCTACGACAACATTGCTTGCTAGTCGTATGATGAAAATGTCTCATTCGAGACGCTATTTTGAAGTGGCTTACATCTCTAAAGCTTTGCCATGGATCCTTTCTTTACGCAAGTTAGGAAACGACTAGCCTTACGGGTTTAAAGGGTTAGAGGTCCTACAAATTTAAAAAATAAATAGCCACTCTCCACTTGCATGCGGAATGTTTTGCATGCCCCCAGGTATAGTGAAGTAGAGCTTCCAGGTTACCCCTCAATTTGCAGACAAAGCATTGGTTTTATCGGGAAAGGCCTAACTTTTAACAGAGGTATCTTATCCATTCTAATCCCTTTTCCTATACAGACAGGTATTGGACTAGTCATATATCCTTCGCCGAAACCTACCATATACCCAGAGTTTTCCTGTTGAAGTAGACCAGGGTGCATGCCCCTTGGGTTTCAGTCACATCTTCCTAAACCACTCACGCTCATCAGGTGGATGGACTGGAGACTGATGAGACATTTCTTGCGTGAAAAGACCGTTTAGGGATGGCATTTGACTATTTGCGATGTATGAACTGGGGAATGACATTTGGTCTACGAGCTTGACCATTCTTCCTTCGTGTGGAAAACACATTACTCTAAAGAGTGATGAGAAGACGACTCCCATGCAATAAATATAGTCGCGTCTAAGGAGTAGATTGTAATCTAAAGGTCCATGAACTACCATAATGTTCATGTGAACAATTTTCCTTCTCAAAGTAATGGGCACATTTGGAAGGATCCCTAAAGGTCAACTGGTATTTTTGTCGAAGATTGTTAGATTTCTCATTTCAGGGAAAAGCGATGGTGAACCAAGCGATTTCCAAGTAGTTGAGGAAAGGATACTCACAGAAGCCCCTTCATCGATGATGGTACCAACCATGACCATTCTGTAAGCTTGTAGAATAATTCTGAATGGTACGCTGGCTGGTAAACAGGGTCTGCCTAGTAGGTTCCAGCCGAAGGAAACCACTAGGTTGCTTGGTGGTGGGACCAAATAGACGACCGGGTAGGAGTCTGATGAACTTCCTTCCTGGGGTAAAGGAATGACAGGACTACCCCCAAGCTCATCGAAGTTGGTTTTGATGAAAAGAATTTGAACGAGTCTTTCTCTTTCTCTTCAGTGATGGTATCGTTCGAAGATGAACACTTTGAAGGCAATACCGGGTCAACTGCCATATTGACCCTTTGACTTTCGTCTGGTATGGATTCCGAAGGTTCATTATCAACGATAGGTGCTTCATCTGACCACAAAGATGGGCCAGCCGGATTTTCAACCGGCGGAGGACTTGACAAGGGTTTTTGATATCCAGGAGGAAGTCATAACAGTGAAACTAGACGACTATCTAAAAATATTTTAGCCTCATCAAGGAAGGGACAACGGTGGATGGCATGATCACCTTCACACAACTTACAAGGAAGTTTAGGATTCCTTTTCTGTCCATGTTCTTCACTTTCACTGGTTGACGGTGAGCATTCAACACGATCGCTAGAGGTTGATGCTACCAGGTGGTGCAAATGACGAGACCAGTCCATCAAGATCCGAGGGATGTAGGGACAATCTCGGTGATAGTGGTCTCCATTGCAAATGACACAAGGAGATTTAGGTTTTGACTGTGTGGTGTGTGGATTATTGCTAGATGATACTTGGCTGTTCCCTTTCGATTTTGGTTCCTTTTTCTTCTTTTCCTTTTTCTCTTTCTACATCTTATTCTTCTCAGTTACTATACCTTTAGCTTTATCGGCTTTGCCAAGTGAAGAGGAAGGAGGAAAAGGAGAATCAAATGAAGTAGAAGGTTGGGAAGCAACTCTAGTGTCGTCTAGTTGCTGGTTAGACTATTCAGGAATTGTGGTATTCTGAACGATAGAGGTAGAGAAGAGCCAGACTGGCAAGCCAATTGTCAATCCTGGAAGTGACAAAGTGGCCATATGGGGCAGACGAACATCTCCCCAAGATAGGAAGGGACTAGGATTTCCTTCGCAGGGGAATCCTTGGTTGGTAGACTCCATTTTCTCAACCTGAAGATCAACGGGGGAATTTGTGACATTATTCCAATTTAAAATAAATTTTTAGACGCTTGGGCACAACTTGTTTTTTCAATTTTAAAGAGTCGAGAAAAAACAAAAGATGACTCTAGTCGCCTTCAATTTTTATTGAGCTTGAAGTGACGAAAGTTTAGAGGACCTTTTCCATTAAGGAGTCTGAAAAGGAGCAAAATGGACTTCTCTGGAGATCTAGGCAGAGAAGATTACCAAACCAATCATAAAACTGCAGAATACTTTTTACGGTATGGCAGTCAGTCTTCCTGAATGCTGTGTTTGGTGCGTTAAGATCAATAGGGTGGTAGACACGGCTTCCTAAGGATAAAGGATGCAACCTATAGTGGTCTCCCAATATATACGTGACGGTACGTGGGAGCACAAGTCCGTACTAGCACTTATCGTCTCAGAGTGGAGGAATCACCCAACCAGCACAGAAAGCAACAGTTACAAGGCTTTACGATGCAAGAATACGTCTCTCGCCTAGACCTCTAGATGTTGCGTTAAGTTCCAAAGCATTGTTAGATTCATTGAGATTTATTTTAAGTTGATCTTGCTTAGCAGTTTGCCTTTCAGGTTCACTACATGATGTATGTATAATTCCTAAATGTAGTCTAAGATGATAAATAGATGTTTTATCTTCTTTCAGTACTGAAAATCCTAGCTACTAAGGGGAAGAAAGTCAAGCATCTTTCCTTCACAAAGCACATAGCACACGCTAATATGCACAATCCTAAATCAAGCCAAGCATTCAAAATGCAAATGCACATGCATGTATTTGTTTTCAGTTCACTTAATGTGTAAATGACACTAAGAAAACTATGTGCAAAATTGAAATACTTTTAAAACGACTATACTCAACAAAATTATTTTTCAAAATGAAGTGAAAACAAGAGAGACACTTTGCGATTTTGAAATGTAAATTGCTTTTCGATAATTTAAAACTAGTAAATCAAGTCTTATGCAATGATAACTGTATAATCAACTATCTAAAACAATGTGATTTCTTTCTAAAACTGAAAACGATAGCTACGACACTTTCAGATCTAGAGACGGCAGTTTGACTATGTTATTTTTTTGCAAAAGAGAACTAAAACGACGCATAATACATAAAAACGTTTATAGTTCTTTGCACTAAGGAGGTGGAATAATGCTAGAGAAGGGGGTATTCACAGAAGCACACTGATTACAGACAACAAAAACTCTTGAATAAGATTGAAAACAGTGAGAAACATCCAAAGTTAGAGGGTAAAATCAGTTCTCCCTGACCATCATACCTGTTACACAGTGAAATCAGTATGCAGCGCAGTTACTCCATTCAGGAAGTGTGATGCATACAGGCTTCCTTGAAGGAAGGGTGCGATGGTTACAGTGCGAGACTCTGAACGAGACTTCACTCACAGTTTGCAGTTTAGTTCAGGTGTTTAAACTGAATAAGTACAGATCAATGTATGTAAAAACACAGGGGTGATTCAAGAGGTTACTTAAGCCACTACTTAGGGCAATTAGATTGCTTGCAGATCTATTGTTTAATTTATAAACAAAAACCCAGAGATTGACTAAAGCAACATTTATCTACTTTGCATTTGTATGACAAATGCCGTTCGAAGGCTAGCTGGCTTAACTTCAGGCTTCGTCTGTATGTTTGTAAAAGAAACAAGGATAGATAGGCTAATAGGTAATCTAGTCACTCCCCAGCAGATTCGCCAATTTTTTATATGGGAATAGTGTCCACACGGATGCTACTATTCCCACTAAGATGTGTGGATATCTTAGAAACAAACAATTAAAGTCTATTGTTGATTCCTTTTATGAAAATATATGAGAGGAGAACCAAGAGGGCCAACTTGAGTCTTGCACTCGATTCCCTCTCCTTCTTGATAGAGTTTTGTTGCCTGCTCTTTGTCTACTCAGCTTCAAAAAGACCTGTAGAATCACAACAACATACTACTATGCAAGAAACAGGTATCTAAATTCACAAATAATGTAGGATCCGAAGTACATTAACCATATACAAGCATATATAAACAAGTACAGCAGGATATGGAAGGAAACAAGAATAGCTTTATTCAGATAAAACTAGCAAGAGGATTACAACCATGAGCAGCTCTGACCCAGCATCATCCTCCAGATAATAAGCCCTTCTTTCACCTCAAGCAAAGAAAAATCACCCAACACTGTGAATGTACACAAGAATACTGACAACACTTCTCTATAGATTACAAAATTGTAGCCTCTGGATCTCTGTGATGAGGGATCCATATATAGATGATTACAAAGAGGTGAGTCATATTTTGGGATCTTGATTAGTGTCTTCTCTCTGATAGTTCCTGCTTCCACTTGGAGAATGAAGATCTTTTACTCATCCCTGGTCGAAAATGGAGTGGAAAGTGTCAAAGGGGAAGCTTCTGGAAGATTCCATGATCTTCCACCTCGCATTTTGGTCCCTCCCATTTGTCCATTCCCAACCATCGCACCCTACAGGGGAGCAAAGTAGTATGCATCGCACCCTGTTCATTGGGAAGGTGATATGCATCTCACCCTCTGCATGGAGCTTTCAGTATGGTCCAATTTTGACCATTTATGAGCAGTTTTCAGTGGAGAACTTCTGGGAGATGATGTAATCAGCTAACCTTGTTCCTTTAGGCAGTGAAGCAACCCTTTTAGGGACTTAAGAGCCCTCAGTTTATGGACATTTTTGATTGGGGTTGAAGTGCCCAAAAATGTATATAACAAGCTCTTAGCACACAAATGATCTCATAAGAATGTCTGGAAACATAAGGGGCTATCACATCTAGAACAGGGCTTGGGAGAATAGAAGTATAGTGCAACAACACAGTTTCTGGGAAATTAGAGGAGGCGATCAAGCACTCTTTTGGGAGGAAAAATGGCAACAAGAACCAGTGTTGTTAAAAGATGACTTTTTAAGTCTAAAACAGGAAACATATTCCGAGGGGTTAAACAAGGTAAGAGATTTCTTGGATACCTCTCAAGTACAGGGAAAGTGGAGAAGCTGGGGTAACATTGACTGCAGAAATAACAACCTCATAACAAAAAAAGCAGAGACATTGAGAAGCATACTAAAACAAAGGATGATATTGGTCGTAGAGGAGCAGGATCAATTGAGATGGGGTAGCAACAACAAAGGTAGCTTTAATCTCAAAGAGGAAAATAATATTCTCCTTGGGCTGGAGTCTAGTGCTCCAAAAAAATCCTGGATGCAACTTTGGATTTACCAAGGATGGATGAAGATCAAGCTTTATATGTGGCCGGTTCACCATAAGAAAATATTGACATGGGGCAATATTAGGAAAAGGGGTGTCTTGGGGCCTTCTAGATGTCACCTTTGTGAAGAGAAAGAGGAGACTATGGAGCACATTCTCAACTGCTGCTCTTACACCTCCTGGCTTTGGAATTATTTTCCCAACATTTTCCAACAAACAGATAGGGACAGAGGGAGTATCACTAATACCCTAAATAAATGGAGAAGGATCTTTTCGGAGAATGAGGCTCTCAATTTGGCCTGGGTTTTCACACCAGGATTCATTATCTGGAATGTGTGGAAAGAAATAAACAAAAGAATCTTCAAGAGTGAGAAGGCCAACCCTCAGAAGCTATATGATTTTATTTTGAAGCAGATCAGGGAAACAGTCAGTACCACAATGCACAATATCCCAGAGAATCCTCTTTGAAAAAAGGAGATGAGAGCTCTCAGACTGCTGGGATTGCAAGGGATCATGCCACAAGGGCTTGGAAAAAACGATACGACAATGAATATACAGAAAGATTTCTGGCACGCTCCTTCGAAAAACTACCTCAAATTTCATGTTTATGGAACCTCAAAAGGTAATTCGGGAATAGCTAGTTTTGGAGGAGTTTTAAGAAATGATGAGAGAAGAATCATCCTAATCTTCCACAGCCATTTAGGTAAAGCAACCAATAACATGGCAGAATTAATGGCTCTAGAGCAATGCCTAGAGATCTTGATGCAAGATCATAGGCCAAATGTCGTTATAGAGGCAGACTCCAAAATAACCATCAACTCTGTAAAAAGAATTAGTTGTGGTTCTAAACCGTAGAAAGTCTCAAATCATTGGAGACTAATCTAGGTGTATCAACGGATTCAAGCACACCTTCAAGGAATTTCTACTGTTAGTTTCAATCATGTGCATAGAAATTCTAATAAGCTTGCAGACATTCTGGCCAACCTAGGTGTGAACAATGAGGATTGCAGGATGGTGAAGAAGTGGCAGGAAATGCTCAAGAACTGTTTAAAGGTTCTCTACGATGAGCAAGCTGCAGAGGACATTGAAGTGGTCCGATATCATGGGTCAGTTTCTTGCAGGAATGAAGAGTCCCTAGCCAATGATTCCTCTGCCGCTTAGTTTGGCTTATCCTCTGAAGTTTTTCCTTTGGCGCCACTGATTCTAGTAGGGATACAAGACTATGCTTTTTGCTTCATCAGGGCAATCTCAGATTATGGGTCCATGGTTAAAGCATAGCGGCAGGAGGTGGGTTCCTTCAATCAACAGATTAGTTTGCCTTACCAGGTTCGTGAGGTTTTCTGTGCCTCGGTGGTTTTTTGGTGATCGCGCGAACCTTACATGGTAAGCAATTTTATTTTTTTGGCAGTGATTCCTTTGAGCACTCTACACATGGCATTGGTTGGTTTTGCTTACCACCCTTTAGTGCGGCTTAAAGTTCGGTTGTGTGGGGGGGAGCGATAGGGCTCTTGGCCATTGGATCCAGGCACTCATATCAACGATTAGGAAAGAGTCAGTAGTTCGGTGGGGTCAGGAGGTGAGGCAAACCCTTTTGTGGGGTTTTTGAAGCAGAGATCTTTTGAAAGCAACTCTTAAGGTGGTCCACGCTGGTTGAGTTGACCTGAGGACATTTTCGTGGGTAGTGTGTTTAGTAAGGTTCTGTTTGTCCAAAAATCTTGGTTTCGAACGACTTATGTACACTATGTAACCATATTTTGATTTAATGATATAGAAGGTTTTTTCTCTTGCTTCAGCAAAAAAAGAAACATTTTCAAAGTCTTCTATGGGAAGAAGGTAGGAGATGGTAAAATATAAAGAAAATAGCAAGCAGGAGCAGGTTGTTGCCATCAGTACTAAGGGTGCTCTTCGTCAGAAAGTTATATCTTGCCTTCAATATTTTTTATTTTGCTATTTTGCTTGGAGATACTTAACATGTTTATTCCTTTCATATGAAACAGTATATAGAAGTAAATTTCTATAAGATGTCAAATAACATTATAAAAATCAACTATATTATTAGACAAATGAACTATAGTGAGTGCATTCTCCTCTTTATTCACGGATAATTCAAAATTATACACTATTAATCTATAATATTTGTTATGACACAAAATCATATCAAAGCATTCTTTGTATTGGTACCTTTAGAAACAAAGCCCAAGAAGAAAATCAGTTCGAAAAAACTATTTTTTAAGTTGTGATAAATAAATTCTAAAATGTTTAGTTTTTGAAAATTTCAATTTACCTTTTTTATAATAAAATTTTATTTGGTTATACATATCATCTTTATATTTTTTTGCTTATAAATTTATTATTATTATTTTAATGTAAGGTGTATAAACCTTTAAATTTTATTGTTGAATGAGTGAGTTACATCATATACAATTAAGCTAGGATTATTCAAGCCATGATTGACCCATGGTCTACCACTTGGTAACCAGAACAATGGCTAAAGAGAAATATATTTGTCAATAAATTAATATGAAATAGGCAATATTAGTGATGTTGTCTAAACATAAAGACAAGAAACATAATTGAAAACATAATAATGCACCATGAATAGATACGGTGATCCAAAACTATAACCATGAGAGAAATCACGTAGAGATTGAGACATCTATGGGAGTAGTTGGATTTCCAAGAGAGGTAAGTCATTTTACTCTGGTAAGTAGGGATTCAATTCTCGTAGGGCTAATGGCCATATCATGATACTCGTCCTTTTGTTTATGACCCATTTGGTGACATAGTAATTTTCTAGCTCCATAACATTCCAAGAGGACCTTACCCATACGAGTTTTCATATGCCAGTAAATCTCTACTAAGAATATGGATAACACTTTACTCCCTTGTCTATATCTATGATTAGGTAGCCAGTTACCTACATATTCAAGTATTCCATAATCAGAATGGTCCTCCCTTTCGATGATACATTCCAAAGAGGCTTGCAAATTTTCCAACTCTATATGGTTTTGTGTTGTGTCATGATATCTTTTCCCAATTTCTTCAACACTCTGATAAGCATGAACATTCCCTTCTCCTTGAGAGGGAGAGCCACATTAGCACCTTCCCCACTAGCATGGACAATGACATAGAAGGAAAAAGGAGATGATGATTATAGGGAAGGTTGACAAAAATCTTAGTGTAGAGAGGTAGAAGGTTAAAACAATGACTGAAAACAATCATGGAGGGTGTTTGCACAACAAAAACGAGTAGTGAGAACCCATGCAATAACCTTGGAGTACATATGACTTAAGGGGACCAAAAGGAATAGGGTAAGACATAAAAAGTAAATATAAAATAATATTCTCAATGGCAACAAGAGTGAATGTATAGACAGACTTAGAAGAGACTTTAAATGGAAATTTGGATGTGATGACAGGGTGAATTACCTTAGAACATGCACATAGTTGGTGGTGATGGAGATGGTTTGTCTCACCCTATATTGCACGCAATAATGTGTAAAATTCTATCACAAGCATTGTAATTACCCTCTCTTATAGAAGCCTTCAAAGTTTAGCCTCATTAGCCCATTTCTATAAGTGACCAAAATGAATTTTCTAACACTATGTTTTATAGGGTTATTTTAAGGGGTGAGCTGAGGGGGAGATTAGTTCAATGGTACATGGACCCTCCCATGATGATATGAAGGAAAAAATAAAAAAACTTAGCAATATGAGTGAGAGGTTGACTAGATACCTTTCTTGCAAGAATGAAATGAGTGGATTTCCCTCTAATCTAGGCATGCTATCTTTCTTAAGAACTTCATTTTCCCACAACATTGTCATATCTTGGATTGAATGGTTGAGGTTTTGGTTTTCTGGCACCTTTGATGAATCATGCATTGGGAAAGTTTGAGGTGAGTTTTGCATGGCTCTTCTTAAGGAGGCATCGGTGGATACTAAAGGCATGATCCTCACCTTGGTTTATATTACTCTTCTGAAATTGCATTATATCACCCTAACTAGGGCTGAGTATGGAATCATTGCTACAGAAAAAGTCCCCTTAATCCATGTCCTTATAAAGAAGCTTATGATAGTTTTGGAGGAGGGGGGCTTGGGGGGGGGGGGGGGTGGAGAGATATGATCCCATTGTGAGGAAAGGTTTATGGACAAATTATAGATACAAGTATTGGCTAAAGAGGGGACTACTTTATTTCTAGAGTATTAGATATGTATAGGAATGATGAGGGGAATGAAGGAGAGTAGAGATCCAATACGGGTGGTGAATTTTTCTAGTCACCAGCTAGAAGATACTTTTTCTATTCTAGTGACATTCAATAATTTTTTAGCACAGCGATGACAAGATGTGAATTCCATTCCACCATTTGTTTGTTGTAGCTTTATTGTTTGGTTGTCTTCTAGAGCATACATATTTGTAGCATTGTTATTGTTGACTCACATTGAAGCAACAAGAACATAAAGGGGGTAGCCTAGTGTGATCACAAAAGATGCCATTAAATATTTAAGAGAAAGAATTACTCTTGAAGGTCTGGTTAACATTAACTATTAGAAATCCTTGTGGAGGTGGGAGCCAAGGCAAGGGAGAAGCAATACAGGAAGGAATGTTGGGGAGCCAAGGGAAGAGAGATGAAGGGGGAATGAGAGAGACCATGCTAGATATAAGGGATTTTGAATAGGAGGTTGTATAGTCATATAAAACCATGGATATAAGAGAGTACTAATGTTCCTCAATATTGTGAGATAGTTTTTTTTGCTTTGTTTACAAGGCACTTGAAAATTCTGTTATTTCATTCCTTCCAAAGGGTCTAGAGAAATAATCCTAGAGCCAAGGACTCGACTTGGTTGGTGATAGGATTTTTAAATATTGAGGACCTCCAAGAGGTCACCATCTCTAGAATTTCTAAATTATGGCAATTAAATTTCCAAAAACTCAAAGAGATTCTAGTCCATATAGTTGTGAGCATAAGGGAAAGCGTTGAGAATATGGTTTATCATATCTAGATTATTCTTGTAGAAATGAGAGTAAGAAGGTCCATCAAAGCCTTTCCTTTGGATTAAATCCCAAGTGAGAGTTCACTTTCTCGATTATGAGAATAGAAAGTTTGTGACTTTTTGCTAGATCCTAGAGTTCTGAACATTAGACCAAAATGATCCTTGGGTAAAATATGGAAATTCAAGCTAGATGATTTACTTTCGTGATGGTGAAGGGCCCTAATTGTTTATATACCCATCACATATTGTCTTATCCTTATAGAATGGGATTTGTTGTTGACATATGATCTCCTATAGGAGCGTCCATTCATTTTGTGGGAAGTTGAAGTCTCAATCATCATAATTTTTCTAGTTTCTCCAAATAGTTTCTTATTTTTGTTGTCTATAGACATTTCCCGAATTGTGAATAGCTCTTATTCTTTAGTAAAGCCACCAAATAGTCACATTTATCTATAATACCCCTATTGTTATTACTTTTGCAAGACACTATGATTTAATTTCAATTAGTTATATTTATCTATAATACCCCTATTGTTATTACTTTTCCAGGACTTTATGATTTAATTTGTATTTGTAATTATTTAAGTTAGAGACACTGGACATGGGCCCAGGAGTAAAATTAATACATTTTGAATGAAAATTGTAAATATTCATGTGTAATAATAAATAAAAAAATATTTTTTGGAAATATTATGGGGACCATCAAGCTGCTATGTTATCAGAAAATTTGTATAGTCATAACCTCCATGATTCCCCAATATTGTAGGATGAATAATTACCACTTATGGATAGTGTAACTTGAGAGAGATGTTATGTTGGGTGGTGGGTTAAAAGGATAAGTTTAGTTGGAGATAAATGCATGTTAAATGCTAAGTCAGTAAATTATAAGATAAAAAAAATAACATAAATTTAAAATCATGCCCCTTCTAAATTATAAATGGGGAGGAAAATACCAACAAAAATAAAACAAGTTGTTAACAACAGAGGAATCTATGCTTGATAGCCATTGTTATGCTTGCAACTCATTCATTGGGAGGAACATGTTTGTTCCTACTATATTTCCAAAAGTAGAGATAAATAAAGTTTATTGTATTCGTTCTTTATCATAAATGTTTGAAGAGCTTACTAACTAGTGGCTATTAGCATGTGGATGTTTTCTGAAAGAAGAAAAAATAAATAGTGTATTTAATAAACAAAGAAAGGAAATAAATAACTAGCATTCTGTAGAAATGATACAGTTACTTTCATGAATTCATATCATTTGAATGGGAAATATAGAAAATATGCATGATTATTTTATACTAAAGAATGTAAATTTACTCATTTTATGGTATGGTGAATAGGGTAAAGACATGCAATATTACTTTCTAGATAAAGGCTAGAAATTCATAATTGAACTATTAATGTCAATAAATTTTAAATGTGTTAGTGTTTTGGTAAAATAACGTTGCTTTGCATAAAATATCTAATTAATGTGTAGAACAATATTCAAAATAAGTTATAAAACCGATATGCAAAAGTATTTTATAACTATCTTTCTGGTCAAATATTTTCTAAAAGAACGATCATGCATATTCAAGGATAAGCAACCTTGCAAGCCATCAAGAAAAGTATTTTACAAAGACAAAGATGCATATCATAAGAAAATATTCAAGCTACTTGTTTGAAAATAGATACGTCAACCATGTATATAATTGTATAGGTGTATGAACTCTACACAAACATAAAAGAATACAATGCATTCTAGATAAGAATCACTCGAAATGAATCTATGTGATAAATACCCTGGACCTAGTTAACAAAAAATATTTTTCTTACAAATATCAAAAATTAAGACTAAATTCTTAATCTAGTTGCATAACTCGAAGTCAAGTATGTTAAATTATACTAAAACAGTTTTAGTATACCAACCATGGTTCTCACTAGTGAGTCTCAATCTCCATACGAGTAAACCATGCGAAAGAAGGGAGTTAAACATAATTAATACTTGGAGATGTAAGAAATAAGTATAATGATGAGGTCATTTTGAAATAACCTTAATGTGAGGTTGATGGCCTAACTTATAGCAAAGGAAAAGAAAAAAATGTTAGTATTATCGTTTTAACACATATACAATGAACCAAGATATTTGAGCCAAGGTTTTGTCTAGTTTCCATTATTACCAAGACCTATTTAAATCGTAACGTTAATTAGAAAATACAATATTCATTCAAAGCTTTAAACTCTAAAATAAAAATAGGAGGGGCACACACGATGAAACATGTAACCTTGAGAATAATTTAAGTGGAATTAAAAAATAACTGCTCAAATTCGAGAGAATTAATAGTAAAATAATACCTGAAAGGTATAAGGCCCGCTTAGCCTAGGATAACCTATGAAAATATATGGGAGGTAAGGGACTTGATAATTATGCAATATCATAATTTTTATTTAAAAAATTGGGAATAGAGGTATATAAGAAAATAAAATAGTTCAATACTTGGTTGGAGATCTTTCATGACCATGGCAGAAGCTGACAATCAACCGATAGTAGTATATCTTCAACATATGATGTTTTCATTTGAAAAAACCCTAAAGGAATTTAAGTAGTGGAAAACCCACTAGAATAAAAATAAACGGGGTTGAAAAACATATTGAAATCATGCCTATAAGAAAAAAAGGACTTTATAGTTATGTGTAGCCACCTCCTCCCACATTTACCCAATTTCTCTCCATTTCTAATCTAAACATGAGACAAAGAGTTACTATGACATGAATTGACCTCCAAGCTCAATTTATGGATGTGTGGATGACAAAATAACAACTCACAACATCCCTGAGGGCTACAAGACACACAAGGGCTAGAGGACCACCCCAGGTGACCAAACCTTCATATGGGGTTACTTTTCACTGCCATAAGCCAACAAATGCATGCATGACGAGGGCAGAGTGTTGTTATAGGCATCCAAATGCATGTATGACATTGTCTCCATGCAATTATACCCCAAAATCTTCAGTTCACAAGGTCGAAAGCCCTGAGCCACTTCTCCAGACCATCCTCCATACCACTTCCCAGAGCTTCCTGTAACTTATTAAAAAGATAAATGACATAATGAAAAATATTTTCATAAAAAAAATGAACAATAACTAACCCCATTCCTAATCCATAATATACATTTTGTCAAACACATGGAAAACAAGTAAGCTACACATCATGAATGCATATATTATCATAAGGGCCTGAGATTCATCTAAGAATCACAAAGAAGGCATTATTCCCTCTTCAGATAGCTACAAAAACACTTATTAGTCCATATAGTCATCAACCAATCAGAAAGATAAGCAAATCATGACAAGAGCCATTCATAATTCACATCATATAACTAGCATATAACTAGAAAAATAACCAACATAGGAATGATGGAAACTCATCCAAAATATTACGAACATAACGACTATAAAATCTCATAGATCACAATAAGAAAATTTTGTAGAAATTCCTTGTAGATTCAAACTGGAAATTGCAATATGCTAAAACAATTGAATTGAATTTACTCTACTCATCAGCAAAAACAATAAATGATTGATGGAATCACAAAGCATATAAGATAAATACTTGAATCACACATAACACAATTATTTCCTATGGATAGCCACAACTAAAAGACCTTGCCATATGAATCTTACATTAATCAGAAAATATGAGAATATTACAATGCTTTTCTCATGCCCTAGCCAACTTTGCACTATCTCTATCTATCTCACTTCTTCCTAGACAAGCTCAGGCCAATATTTATAAAATTTCATGCTTTCCTAAGTCCCTATTTCCTTGCATTATTCCTCAAGGAGTTAGCCCCTATTTAATTGGGAAATTCCTTAATTATGAATTGTGCAATACACACAGGCCTTCCTCTCATTGCATGTGCCATCGATATAATTTACATGATTTTACAACTGAATATACATTGTCCTTAAACTCTAATATCAACTAGGTCTTTCTGTGATTTGACATGCATGAGCTAATTATGAGTGAATCTTCAGTTTACTGGTTGATCATTAAAGGAAGTACCACACTGCACTTCAGAAAAAACCACACTATACTTCAAATAGTATCACATTGTGCTTTAGGTAACACCTCACTGGACTTTAGGTAGCACCCTAGTGTACTTCAAGTAGCACCACACTCAACTGCAGATAACAGCCTAGTGGATTGCAAGCAACACCTCACTTCTATAACTCCCACTAGTTCCTCCATCAATTGGAACTAGTTTAATTGACTTTAACTCAGTTAGACTGAATTAAATAAGTACAACTCAAAATAAACTCAACTAGTGCTCCTAATTGTAGGATACAATCTACGTGACTCTAGTTAGACCCTCAACATGAATTAATTGAGGCAGCTAAGTTAAATTAACTTAGTTAATTGTTACAAGTGGTCATGAGATGTGGAATTACAATTTTATTCCCAATTTGATTCAAGGACAAAATTAAATTAGGATTCTCTTGTTGCATTTTCAACACTCCCTCTCAACAAGAAAGATATTATCTATTATCCCGATCCTGCCTCTGTGAAACTTGAATTTTCATACTAGCAATGCCTTTGCCAAAGTATCCACATCATGTTCCTCCACAGGAATCTAATCCAACAACAATATTCTCCTCTACAAAAAATCTCGTAGATGATGATACCAAATGTCAATACTCTTAGACTGATCATGTAAAACTAGATTCTCAGTAGTTTTATACAACTCTGATTATCAACGTAAATCACTGTAGGATCCACTTGATGTCCAAATAACCCAACAAAGATCTTCCTCATCCGAATAAGCTCACAAGTTGCTTGACTAGTAAGAATGTACTCTGCTTCTGCTAAAATGAGTGCAACTGATCTGTACGTCCTGTTGTACCAAGAAACTGTTGCTAACCCAACACCAAAAATTACCCCTCATGTGCTCTTCCTGTCAGATGCACTCCCAACCCAATGTGCATATATGAAGCCTTGAAGTTTCACTCCCTGTGTCCGTCTCTTGCAGAAAACAAACTAAGTGTTTCCTCTAATGTATCTCAACACATGTTTAGCTTCCTTCTAATAGATTTTGGTTTGTTTAACAATTGCTTGACTAAGCTGGTTAACTGCAAAACATATGTATGATCGTGTGTTCACCAAATACATGAGTCAACCCACAAGCTTTCTATAAATAGTAGCCTCCACTACTTCACTTGAAGTAACATCTTCCTTCCTCCAATTACCTACTAGAGGAGTCTCCATGGGTTTGCTTCTCTCCATGTGGAACTTCTTCAATATTACGTTGGCATACTTTCCCTGAGAGACATAAAATTCTCCATCTCCTTGCTATACTTCCATACCAAGGAAATAATGCATGAGCCTTATGTCCTTCATCTCGAATTCTCTTTCACGATCCCCTTTTCAAGATTTTATCTGCCTCTCATCACCTATTAGAATCAAATCATCGACATATAATACTATAATCAACAATTTACCTTTAACCACAATATGGTAAAGGTTAGCATCTACTTCCATTTTGGTGAAGCCCAACCAAGTGAAGTAAATGCCAATCCTCATGTACCAAGTTGTGCAATTTTTTTGTTGTATTTTAAAATAACCCCCTTCATAGTTATTTTGTAAAAAGGACAAGTTAAAAAAAAAATGGTCTTATTCAAATCAGTTGTGAGGGCTGCAATTTTTGTGAAAGGGTTTGTAAATGCTTTTGCAAAAGTGTTGTTTTTTTATACAAATTATAAACCCGTATGTTGTTTTTTAAAGAAATTTTAAACCCAAATTGTGCAATTTTTTTAAGAAGGGTTTGTAAATGCTTTTGCAAAAGCCTTGTTTCTTATAGAAATTATAAACCCATAAGTTTTTTTTATAGAAATTCTAAACCCATATTTTTGTAGAAATTGCGCAGTAGAGAAGCCAACAGAAAAGAATTTTTATTGTAGGGAGTTGTTATGTGAGAGACGGAGTCTTGGGATACCCTTGAAAGGAGGTTTGGTGTAAGGGCGATTAATTGAGTTGAAGATGAAAAGTTTGTTGACTCTGACTGTCTTCCACCACAAGTGGATGGTTTATGTGAAGAAGAAGCAGGGAAGGAACACATAAATGCTCGTGAATCCCACTATGCACAGTTGTAAGTGGATGAAAATTTGGTGATTCCAACAACAGATCTTGTTGGTCACGATTTGGTGAATTCAGCAACAGAGATTAATGATGACAATTTGGTGAATCCAACAACAGAGCTTGCTAATGACAATTTTTTGAATCCAACAACAAAGCTTGTTGATGATAATCAAGTTGCCATTGGAGCAACCAATGTTGTGGTCAATCCAACAATTCAATTATCTAAAGTTAAATTTGATGAAGACTTGTTATCTCATGATGTATGGTTGTAGATGATGTAGCAAAAACATGATATCAACATGATGTTATTCCATGAGAAAATCTCGCTTGAATCTGAAACCAAGTGCAAGACCACCTGTCTGTAGAAATACAGGTTAGTAAATAAGTTTGAATAGATAGATATAGAGACAGAGAATGAAACAAAGATAGAGGAAAATCCAAAGAAGGAAGCCCATAAGGAGAAAACAAAGACAAAAGAAAAGGCAAAGAAGGAAGCACAGAAGGAGAAAGCTCTCTCATTGCAGAGCAAAAGCAACACAACCAATATGGTTTTACATATGTTTTTACACTTACCAATGATTTCCAATGTGCAGGTAAACAAGATGATTATGAAAAAGATTTAAGTTTCATTGAAATATGGCTTGAAACACCATGTCTTGGTCAAGTCTGCGTAGAGTTTGTAGCAATGGACCTTGAAAACAACTTTGATGATGAAAATATTAACGAAATTTTTAGGTATTGGAGTCCTGAAGGGATGAAATTGTATTATGGACTTATGTTGCTGCAAAAGATGGATGATGAAAAGAACACTACAAAAGATGACATGTAGTAGCACTCCACATGCAAGCCGATTTTTGAAGAAGTCCAAGACATTCTTAGACAACCTCGAACAATGGAAGCCCTGCACTAGCAAATGAATAAACTAAGACTTGAAGGATACAACGAAAAGAAAACATTTTTAAACAATTTAGAGACTATAGTATCTAGAAGAAAAGAAAAAGAAAAGGAAGTCTAATTGATGTCAATTTTTTTGCCTAGCTGAGACATAGACTAGGAGAAATCTTAGTTTAAATTTTTTATGTGGTTGTAATTAAGGGGCAGCATTGGAGAATCTAATTCCAGTCATTAGCTAGGTATCAAAACCGTCCATCCAAGTTTCCTAATTCAGTTTGAGTTAGTCATGATTAGTTCAGTCTCACTGTAATCATTTGTCACTGATGTCTCAAATGTATTCTATTTAACTATTTTCAATGTTGAGAAAAACAATTTTTTGTTGCACAATTTTCAAATTTTGCCATACAAACAGGTGGTATTCTATTTTTAAATAATTAATATATGTTCTTGTTATAATGAATAATATTAAATATATTACATTGTGTTATGTTTTTATTTGTAAAAAAACTATATGCTGCATAAATGATCAATGATTATTCAATAGTGTGATTATGTATGGTGCAGTTAATTAATTATGTTAAGAAATAACCGGAATAGACACATAGCAATGGTAGCTTATTGATATATGTGGTTTGTCCATCAATGTAGTTGTGCTAGCAATGGTAGCTTACTGATATATGTGGTTTGTCAATCAATGTAATTGTGCTAGTTTATCTAATTTTAAATTTGAATATATCTTTTATTTATTTTTAGCACTTTTACATTAAAAATTTGAAACTCTCGTAATGAAAATTGTGAAAGATCAATTTTATAATGATGGCAGATTCCATAGATCCAACAAATATAGATTAAAGTCAAAGGCAAAAGTAAAACAAACAGTTAACTGTACTTACTTCAACCTGTAATGAAATAAATTCAGGTCGTGAATACTTTAGATAAAGTTAAATATTTTCCGGACCACTTTCTTTTCTACAATTTCGTACGTCTGTTGGGAGAACTATATTAACGCAAGTTTATGCTACTTCGTGCTTCTTCTAATACGCATTACTGGTAAACAAGATTGGAATTCAAAACAAATTTTTTTAATATTTTCAAATCTAGAATGCCCAGTCTGACCATTTTAACAAAGAATGTTTAGATTATGAAGAATTCTTAGTTTCTTCAAATTCGATCCCTGCTTACCTGCACAACTAATAATACATTAATCATTGCGGGATTGTTAACGTTAATATTATTCACAACGATGGCATAGAGCCCAACATGTACGTTGACTTTGAACAGTATTCACCGACCCTATCCGCACAATCAAAATAATGTCTCTGTATACCATGAAAAAAAATTCCTCTCCACGTTTTAGTATCCAAAATAATGAAAACATGATTTCCATCTAAATTAGAGTTACAAGGCTGCGGATCCAGAAATTACAAGGCTTCGGATACAGTAATTTTTTTTTTTTTGATCCAATTACTTTCGATGGTGCTAAATCTACTTCCTTATAAAATAAGGAAATTAAAGAATAACAACAATATTCATAGGTATGGCGATCACATCAAAACAACAAAAGTGCAGGATGGTCGGTGTCCTCTGAAACATATCGTACATTATCCTCTATTTTATCATTAACATCAATAATAAAAAAATTGAGCTATGGAACTTTCAAGAGTAGGGGAAGCTGTTATTGCCCGGGCCATGACGGTAGATTGAACAATGAAGTCAGTTGTGTTGGTTGAAGGGAACATTGGGAGTGAAGGGTGGAGGAGAACTGTTGGAAGAATCACCGCACCTCTATAGAATCGGTAATTTCCATTCCGGGGATCCTAGTTACTGGTTTGGAATGTTTACCAATACTTGCGGGTTTTGGTGTAACCGCAAACCTCTACATGGTATCAGAGCCCACGGGTTGTTAGATAAAAGGCGCACCAATACTTTATTTTGCAGGTATTACAGCTTGGAGATCGAAGATTGACAGAAAAATGGAGTTTCCCAAAGCATCGATCCCAACACCGTACAACTATCACAAATGGAAGGACCAAATGGCTCGATACCTTCGTCATAAAGGGTTGTACAAGATTACCATGGCTAGAGAAGTGGAACCCACTTCAGCCATAGAGAAATCCAAGTACCTCAACCATATGGATGAGCCCCATGGATCCATATCCATGTGCATCTCTCCAGAGTTGCAGTTTCATCTATCTGCCTGCAATACTCCCAATGAGATTTGGAAAAATGTTGAAGATCTCTACGGGAAAGAGGATGAGATGAAAGGACATCTGCTCGAAGAGGAGCTGTTGTCATTGGATCCACGGAACTATGACAGAATTCAAAACTTCTTCACCAAATATAATGATCTATTGCTGCAACTCAAGGGTTGTAGAATTGACAAATCCAAGGAGGAGAGTCATCATGTTCTCTCTATTATGTCAAAGCTCGGACCAAAATACTCTGTCTTTGTGTCTACATTTCATTCAGTAAGGCTCGCAATAGGTAAATTCTACACTATGTCTTCTCTTAAAGAATTTACGGAGTCTCTTATTTTTGAGCAAGATAAACTCATTGGCATGGGGAAAATCAAACCTCCCAAAGCACATGCACTTGCTGTGCATGATGGCAGCCATAATAAAAATCACAAATATGATTCAAATCAGAAAAATCAGCAGCAAAAAGACAAGGGAAAAGTGCATTCCCGTCCAAAAAAGGAAGGGTACACCAAGCCCTTCAATGACTCCTCCGGCTCGAGAAATGAGAAAGGGTAGAAAGGAAACAGATGCACCTACTATCAAAGAGGATTCCATCCATAATCCTCTTGCATGAAGAAACAAATTGACCAAATGGCAGAAATCCTTCAGAAGCACAACCTTGGGGACCACATCACTCAGGGCGCCAAGAAGAAAACTGAGGATCCGCCACATGGGAAAGGTAACAATTTTCATGCTTTAGTTGCAATTGATTCTTCTCCTAATGCATGGATTATAGATTCTTGTGTATCACATCATATGGCTACTGCAAAGGTAGTCTATTCGTCTTTGGATGCATGCAAAGGACCTCCCATCCTAATGGGAGATGACTCACCTATTGAGGTCACCAGAAAAGGTAGAGTGGAACTTTTACACGGAAGCTTTGAAGATGTGCTTCATGTTCCAAAACTTTCAGTAAACTTGATTTCAGTTTATCAGGTCACTCATTCCAGCACCGGAAAGAGAGTGGAATTCACTCTAGATGCGGTGAACATATATGATCTACATAGCAGCTCCAAAATTGCAACTGGTGAGGTAAACAATGGAGCCAAACTGTATACATTTTCTAAATTTATTGAATTTGAATCCTCCTTATTACTTACACATGCTGATGATAGTAGTAGGCTTTGGCATGAGAGATTTGGTCACTTAAATTACAGGTATATGCAGCAGCTAAGCAGGAATGAGATGGTGGAAGGCTTGCCAAATATTAGTTTCTCCAAAGGAGTTTGTGAAGGGTCTGTCCTTGGCAAACATCCCACAGAAAAGTTTGACACCGGCAAGACTCACAGAGCATCCTCTCCTCTAGATATAATCCATAGTGATCTCATCGGGCCTTTTCCTCATCCTTCCATCAACAAAGAAAGATATGTGCTTACATTTATTGATGATTTCTGATGGTATACTTGGGTGTATCTTCTCAGGGTAAAATCTAAAGTTTTTGCGCACTTTGAAGATTTCAAAGCACTAGTTGACACACAGTCAAAGAGAATGATCAAAGCCCTCCGTACAGACAATGGGGGGGAATATGTTAACACAACACTTCGAAACCTTTGCCTTCAGTCTAACATACATTTGCAGTACACAGTTCCATACACTCCGCAGCTGAACGGAGTTGTTGAGAGAAAGAACCGATCTCTCAAAGAGATGGCTTCCTACATGTTGCATGCTAAGTCACTGCCTCATAAGCTATGGGCTGAAGCAATTAATTGTGCTAACTACATCCAGAATAGATCTCCTCATAGGTCCATCAAGGATCAGACCCCCTTTGAGGCTTGGAGCAGCACTAAACCAGAGGTCAACCACTTCTGTGTTTTCGGCTCCTAAGCATGGGTCAGGATCCCCTCTGGTCCATCAAGGATCAAATCCCCTTTGAGGCTTGGAGCGGCACTAAACCAGAGGTCACCCACTTCTGTGTTTTTGACTCCCAAGCATGGGCTAGGATCCCCTCTGAAAATAGGAAAGCTCTCGATCCACAGAGCATTGACTGCATCTTTGTTGGATACCCTAATGGTGTGAAGGGATACCGGCTCCTGATTTCCTCTACGGGCAAGCTCATCAGTGAGCGAAGTGTCAAATTTGAGGAAAGTCTCCTGCATGAACCTCAATTGCCCCATGCAAACACCTTTATCTACCGCATGTCCGAGATGATGACTCAGTACACTCAGATGCAGATATAGAGCATGTAGATGCTGAGGTAGAGCATGCAGATGTAGAGACAAAGTCTTCAAATACAAATCTAGTGCATGCAAGTGATGATCCACATCCAAGTATAGATCGAGCTTCCAGCAGTGAATCATATGCCCCTGTCATATATCAGAGAACGAGCTTACGTGACATATATGTAGAAGACCAACCAGCCGCTAGAAATGCTCTTGTGGTGGATAATTCTGATCTGCAGAGGACTAGCTCAGAGTTTATTGAGCCTCCTCTTGTCCTCACTACCACTGAACCATCGCCATCATGGCATTGTCATTTGGTTCAGTCTTCTGATCCATAGTCTTACGCTGAGGCTGTTGGGCATCCATCTTGGGAGTCTGCAATGGAGGAGGAATATAACTCCCTCCTCGAGAACTAGACCTGGGATCTAGTTCCCCTTCCTTTAGGAAGGAAACTTGTCTGATGCAAATGGGTCTACAAGACCAAGAGTGTTGCAGATGGGCAAATCACCAGACGGAAAGCGAGGCTAGTAGCTAAAGGCTTCCAACAAGTGCATGGCATTGAATATGATGAGACCTTTTCTCCAGTAGCAAAGATGGATTCCATACGCCTTACACTTGCCATTGCGGCTGCCCAGGGATGGGAAGTACATCAGATGGATGTGAAGAATTCCTTTCTTCATGAAGACCTATCAGAGGAGATTTACATGGAGCAGCCACATGGTTTCATTCAGGATTCATCTTTTGTCTGCAGACTAAAGAAATCTCTCTATGACCTTAAGCAGTCCCCGAGAGCTTGGTATGCGAAGATGGATTCTTTTCTCTTATCACAAAACTTTGAAAGATGTAAGTCTGATCCGAATGTTTACATGCTCAGGACACATGATTTTCTTATTATCTTAGTTTTGTGGATGATCTCCTAATCACTGGCAGCTCGACTTCAGCCATTGCTACAACCAAGAGGGCCTTACATGATAGGTTCTTGATGACAGACATAGGTCCATTACACTTCTTTCTTGGTCTTGAGATCAGCCAGGATGCCACAGAGATCAGACTCTCTCAGGCTAAGTATGCATGAGATCTCCTCGAGAGATTTTGCATCACTGACTCCAAGCCAACACCGACTCCTTTTCTATCTGGGGTCCGCCTTGAGGATGGAGGTGACACTCCATTACTTGACAACACTCTCTACCGCCAGCTAGTGGGGAGCTTATTGTACCTCATCCACTCCAGACCAAATCTCTCATATGAAGTAGGCGTAGTTTCTAGATACATGCAGGAGCTACATGAGCTACACTTGAATGCTAACAAGCATATCTTCCGATATGTGCAGGGCACCATCACCTTCGGGATTCACTATGCAGTAGGCATTGCATTGAGTCTCCTTGGCTTCACCAATTCTAATTGGGTAGGAGACAACATTGATCGTAAATCCACCTCTGGATATTCACTCAGTCTAAGATCTAGCCCTATCTGTTGGTCAAGTAAGAAGCAGACTGCTATTGCTCTCTCCTCAACTGAGGCCGAGCACAGAGGAGTAGTTAACATCACCATTCAGGCTTTGTGGCTACAACACTTCCTCACTGAGTTGGGCATCCAGTTCCACCAGTCCATTGTCATCTGGTATGACAACTAGAGCACTCTCAAATTTTGCAGGGATCCAGTACAACGGCAGCGGACGAAGCACATAAAGATCCATATGCACTACATCAGAGACTTAGTACATGATCGGGCCATTGATCTGTAGTTTTATCCCTCAGCAAAACAGACTGCAGACATCTTCACCAAGACATTCACTGAGAAGAACTTTCGCTCTCTACGCGATCGTCTTGGAGTGAAGGACACAGTTTCTTAGCAACTGTCTTTTCTTCCTCTTTTCTTTTGATTAGATTGTATTTTGAGGGGGGGGCGGTTTCCCACGAGGTTTTTCATCTTTCCTTAATTTTAGTACAAGTTGGACTATATTTTGGGTGACCTTTGGCCTTAGTTTCTAGGGTCCATTTTCTATTTTTCCCCATAGTGGTGTTCAGGGGGGCTGTTGGAACTACTACACACCTACATGTGGGCTCTTAGTTAGAGCATGGGACTGCATGCAAGATTCATTTTGCATGTTGGAACTACTACACACCTACATGCAGACTCTTAGTTAGAGCATGGGACTGCATGCAAGATTCCTTTTGCATGATTTACTCCTTGATTTTCTTCTTCTTTAACTCCACAACTAGTTAGTTCTTTTGCATGATTTACTCCATGATTTGCTCCTTCCTTCACTCCGCAACTAGCTAGTTATCTCCGAAACTTGTTGTAGGTGTTGAGCCTTCTCATTGATCACCACTATGGTGCATTACCTTGGGATCTCCACCTAGTAATGCTATATCATGAGCATTGTAACCTATTTTCTAATGAATCATTCTTTTCTTCTTTCGATTTTCTTTTAGTGTTTTTGCTCTGCAAAGCTGTGTGTTCAACCTTTACTAGCTAGATTCATCTATGCAGGTTTTGTAACACATTTACACAAGTTAGATTGTTGTGGTGAAATCAAGTAAAACGAAAACTGATAACCCAGAAATCATAAGGTGAGCTTACCTGACTTAAGTGGAATGACTGATGAAATTGCGCCGCCTAAACATGGCCAATGTGAAGAGTTTCAAGACGAGGGGATAGGCTAAAGTGGTAGAGTAAAATAGTCGAGCACCAGGCCAATTTTCCCACCCCTCCTTTCTCCATAGAAAAATAGTAAATACAATGACCCAAGGACTATTAAGCTCAATAGTTACGGTTACCTCAGTGAATCCGCAGTGTTGATGACAAACAAAAGATCTCGACCATAGGTGTCTCATAGCCTCAGTAGAAGGGAAGTCACAAGGTTGTGGTACCTATTCATGTGATCCACAACATGTAGTAGAATGATTCATGTGGTCCACGACACATGGGGTGTGAGGAGGGGTTGGTGGAAAGGGTCGGTTCCCAGCTGTAATCACTTCCCAAGAGTTTTTTTTGTTTTTTTTTTTAAGCAGATGGTGAATTGGTAACTGCCAGTCCTAATATATGGTGTCACTATAACACCAAGAGTCTTCTCGGACATCCACCACAATAGGCCAGTGCACTCAATGAGATTTGAACTACGGTCTCCCAGGCTTTGCCCAAATAGACTTACCATCAAACCACACATCACTGTACCACTTCTCAAGAGCATTACATATAGTAAAACCTAACCGCAAACAATGCACGCCAAATATAACCCTTAACTTTAACGGTGATAGTATAAGAACTTAACACTAGATAGGTGGAAGGACCATGGGGTTAGTGTGGTGCATTTAGGCTATGGCCTGTAACAATATTCCCCTCATGATTTTACAAAAAACCATTAATATATCACAAGTAATAGTTATGCTATAAATTGAACCTATCAAAGATTATTACAACCATAATAAATATGAATGGGTCTGGGACCTATTTACACCAAGTAAAGATAGAGCAAAGGGGTGCATTATGCAGCGAGAGGATAACTGGAGCAGATAAATAATGCCACCCAACCAATTAAGATATAGAATATTCTTTTAGAATAGTATGAGTGAAAAAGTGTACAATTTGGCATGTCACAACCAGAGTTACACGAGGAAGGGGAGAAATAGAGATTTTTTGGGATAGGATTTCATATAATCTTTATTAATGAAATCAATTTTATTAAAAATATGACTATTATTATTAATCATTAGTATTTCCATATTATTAGTGTCAAGAGAATAATTTATTAATAACCATATAAAAAGTTAATGTAAATTATATTTATATATTATATAAAATATATTTAAGAGTAATTTTTTTTATGGTTAAAATATTTTATGGATGTGTTGATCAAAATCAAGGAGCTCTATAACTTTTTCCATGCTCAATAAGGAGTTTATGCATGTCATCCATAAACACATACATATATAGATCTTAAAGGTAGATATATCACTAGGGATTTTATATCTGGAGGTGTAATGTTTTCAAGTTTAATACTTACAAAAAATTACACATAAAAAGATTTAATACTTATCCATGATAAATTTGAGATTAAGATGAATCTACTCTCATGCAAGTCAACCATAAACACATACTTATATAAATCCTAAAGGTAAATACATCACAAGGAATCAAACGTCATGAGGTGTAATTCCATTTTCAAATTTGATACTGCAAAAAAAATACACATGAAAAAATTTAATCCTTTCATAAATCTAAGATTAAAATGAATCTATTTTCATGGTTTTTAAATACATTAATTTTAAATGTTTTAATATGTAAAAGATAAGTAGATTAATTTTAAATATTTTAATATATAAAAGATAGTGAATATCTTATTATTTTTTTTAAGATTATAAGATTTCTTTTTTCATGGCAAACTCTTTTCTATTTATATAATCTATTTTTTTCCCCTTTCAAATTCTCTTTTAATTTGAAAAAATATCTGTTAACTCAATATAAAAAATATAATTTATTTTACTCTATTTAAACATGAATTTATAACAATTAATATCTTCAATAATATCAATAACAAGAAAATTATCCAATTTCAAATCTGAATAAAATATTTTAATATTATTTTTAAATAATTTCGTTTAAAGCTTTATATAATATATAATAAAAATTACATACGCCATATATATTTTTCAATATCCCTATTCTTTCAACTTTATACATATATTACTTTAATATTTTTATATTAAAATTGTGCTTAAAAATTCCTATTATGTTTTTCTTCGTTTCTAACATTCTGGTATGACTAAATTTCTTATGTTGTTTAATATGAATTAATATTTAACGATAAAAATATAATGTGAGAGTTAAATATGAAATTAATATTAACAATTAAAAAATAATGTGTGAGTTAAATGGAAAAGTATTGAATGTGTAAGGAAATTAATTATATATAAAAATAAAACAATGGAAATGGAAAAAAATAAAATTTGTTTAACATAATATATATATAGAGGTAATAATATATATGAGGGAAATGGGTTAGTAGAAGTGTTACATTTTATAAAATTATTAATTTAGAAAAAATAAATATCTTTTATAAATATGATATTTCAAAATTGATCGTAACTAATTCACTGCAATATTTTCTTTATATACGTAAGATCAAAAGTAAGAGATTTCTTATTATTGAAAGTCAGAGGCTTGTAAATTTGTCCATGTTAGCACACACAAAAACATATATATCTGTTTTAAAAAATATGTGTAATTCTTTTTATATTTGTTATAGATTTTTCTTAATTCCTACTTTATCGTTATGCCAAATCAAATCCCTTGTCATTATCTCAATATTTGATTGGCTTAATTCCTACTTTATCGTTATGCCAAATCAAATCCCTTGTCATTATCTCAATATTTGATTTGATCTTAAGATGTGAACTGATTAACACAATAGAAAAACCCAAAAAAAAAACTTGGAAAGATAGAAAGAAAATATTTTTTTCATAAAATTATATTATATGAGTAACGTGTATGGTTTGTGAAAAATATGGTTTTTTTAATAAGTCAAAATCATATTTATCAAAATATCTATTTATTAAATATTTTTAAAAAAATTGAGTTTAAATAGATTGAATAACTATTTTAGATGTAGTAGTTTTTATATAACCTAAACATGTAATTGATATATAATATTTAAAATAAATTAATAACATAAAAAATATTTCAATATCCACTATAAATAAAATAGTTTATATCTAATTTATTTTATTTTTTATATAACCTTTAACACTCTTTCACATTTTAGGTTAACACAACCACCTGAGTACCTATTCATCTTCTTTGAATAAAGTATTGGCAAGTGTTTATATATATATATAATAAACCTATTCCACATATAGGTGTTTTTTAATGCCCACGTATTAATAAAATGGAAAATTCTTATTCCACCAGTTAGTTTTTCTTTTGTGAGTAATTTTTTAAATTTTAAGTATTTAACATAAAAATAAAATGCAATATAATATAATATTATATTACAGTATAATTATATATATAGAAAAAACTCAATGTAAGTAAATAATGTATAATATTTTATATATATATTTATATAAGTAAGTTAATGAAAAAAAGATTATATTAGATGTTAATTTTTGTCGATTAAGTAGAACACTTTTTTATGTAATTCTATACACAGTGATTATTCTAGCAGTATAAGAATCATCTCAATTGGAGTATGTACATAAATGGTTTGCCAATGAAAAGGTTATTTTCTTGTTTTAACCAACCTAATTTGACATGATGCTATGTTAACCACCATTACTACTTGGGCATGATGAAGAAGACTCTAGAAGAGTCTATATTGGAACTCTAGTTAAGAGTTGAATGGGTCAATTGTAACTACTAGCAAAATAAGTTGTGTGATAACTCGGCCACAAGGAGGAAAAGGGGTCCCACTATATTTGAGTACATTTTTTTCAATAGATAAACATAATAGCTAAGAGAGGATAGTGATGGGAAATAGAGAGAAATTCTTTTTTGTTGTAGCCTATGGACCAAAGGCCTTTGTAACCCCACCCTCTGACAACTCTACTTCTTAGGCAATTACTATTTTTATACATTGAACTATTATTGGATTTAACGGCAAGGGAGACAATGATATGACTTATGTCATGATGAAATTGTGTTATTATTATTGAGGTAATAAATAAATTGCTTGGGAATATTAAAAATGCAAACACTTGGTAAATGAAAACCTCTCGGTTTATTCAAAAAGAGTTTTGACTTGGAGGTTTGATTCTCATACACCAATAGTTTTCATAATGATGGTCACACTGACTTTGAAAATTTCTCCACCTTAAGGACAAGAATGTGGGGAACATATTTGAGGCATTTGGTGGCTAATGCTTCTTCTTTGGATAAATTAGAATTGTCTTTATTCTCATGGTGGAGGAGTCTGCTACAAAGTTTCCAAATTTCTTCGACTATACGATGGGGAAGGCTTTGAGAAGCTACCTTAATAAAGCACAATATATCTTCCTTTGTGTTTCGATGAGGAGCAAGGGAAAAATTGAACCTTTTTTCTAGAAGATGAAGGATACATGAATCAAGTTCAAGAGATGACTACATAATAATGGAATTGGGATGAGAAATGACACTTGGGGTAGAAAAGGGTTTAAGACGAGATTTACACTAGGAATGGGAGAAAGAGAGATTTTTTAGAATAGGATTTGATATTGCCTTTATTAATAAAATCAATTTTATTAAATAGAGGGTAATTATTATTAATCATTAGCGTTTTAATATTATTAGTATCGAGAGAATAATATATTAACAATAATAAAAAAGTTAATGTAAAATTAATTATTTCTATATTATATAAAACATTTTAGAGTAAATTTTTCTATGGTTAAAACATTTTAAGGATTTGTTTTCCAAAATGAATGAGATTGTAATTCATTTGATGCTCAATTAATGGTCGATACACCACTAGGGATCAAACATCAGGAGGCCCAATTCCATTTCCAAATTCGATACTTCTAAAGAAATTTACACATCAAAAGATTTAATCCTTTATAAATTTAAGATTAAGATAAATTTACTCTCATGCATTTGAGCCACAAACATATACATATATAAATCCTAAAGGTAGATACATCACTAGGGATCAAATATCATGAGGTGCAATTCCCTTTTCAAATTTGATACTTCAAAATAAATGTACAAATCAAAAAATTTAATGCTCGATAAATCTAAAATTAAGATAAATCTACTATTATAATTTTTGAAGTACAATAATTTTAAAAGTTTTAATATGTAAAAAATAATCAATATCTTATTGATTTTTTTACTTTAACATTTCTATTTTCCTTCCAAACTTTTTTGTTTTATATAATTTCTTTGATTCTTTTTCAAAATTCCATTTTTTCATTTGAAAATATATTTTTTTCTATCTCAATACAAAAAATGTTTTATTTTACTCAAATTAAACCCTTAATATACATTTAATATTTCAATAATATTAATAACAAAAAATTCTTCCAATCACAAAACTTATAACATATTTTAGTATCCAATTTAAATATTTTCCATTTAAATATCTTATATATAATAAAAAAAAATTGCATAATCATATATATCTTTGATATTCCTATTTTTTCACACATATATATAAATTAATTACCTAAAATTATTTTTAGGTTAAAATGTGTTAAAAAATCCTATTACGTTTATCTACGTTTCTAACATTATGGTATGAGTAATTTCTTATCTCTTTAAAATGAAATTAATATTTAGCCTGAAAAAAATATTAAAGAAATAAAATAATGTTATAATAAAACATTATTTCAATTTTGAATACGCTAGTAAATGAATTATATATTAAAATGTGTTAAAAAAATTTTTTTTTTGTTTATTTACGTTTTTAACATTATGGTATGAGTAATTTCTTAAGTGTTTAATATGAAATTAATATTTAGCATTAAAAGAATATTAAAGAAATAGAATAATGTGAGTTACCAAAAACTATTTCAGTATTGAATACGCTAGTAAATGTATTATATATAAAAATAAAAAGAATAAAATTATTGTGTAACATAATAAATATAAGCGAAATGAGTAAGTGTCATTACTTTATAAAATTATTAATTTACAAACAAATCAATATCTTCTATAAATCTTAAAGTTGACCTTAACTAACGCACTAACAATATTATCTCTATATACCGTACAATTGAATGTAAGAGATTTTTTATTATTGAATTATTTTTATTACATTTCTTATGATGAAGGAGAGTTGGAACAATGTTAGCACGCAAAAAATAAATAAATAAATTAATATATCTATATATATAATTATCATAGATTTTTTTTAACTTTCACTTTATCATTATCCCAAATCAAATCTCTTCTGATTATCTCAAGATTTGATTTGATTTTATGGTGTAAACCCATTAACATAACAGAAAAACTCTTAGAAAGAAAGAATTTTTTTTTTATAAAATTATATTATGTGGGTAGGCTATATGGTTGTGAAAATATTTTTTTTTTAACGGGTCATAATTATCTCTATGTGAAAATCAATTTATGAAATATTTTAACATGTTTATTTAAAAAATAAATGATCTTTGATAGATCGGTTTGTAAGACACATGAAACTAGAAACCAAATCAAATGTATATTAATTTATCTGAAATAATTATGTATAAGATGTACATATAAATATATATAGGAAATAGTTTAATTAGTTCCCAAGTCTTCTTAGAATCCAATAACAACAAAAACTAACCTAAGCTTAATCGCGAGGATAGATTATCTAATGTTCTCCCCTTAATCCGAAGGGATGTACCAAAGTATAAGGAGGAGGGCTCAGAACGAAAAAATGCATCTCAACTGAGAGCTAAATATCTCCCAAAAATGGCTTTTAACGATGTCCACAAACCAATATGGGAGAATTCAAGGTCTCAACCAACAACAACTCTGGAACCTTCATAGAAGTTCTCAGAAAGACAAAAAATGTGGTTTTAAGGAGGACACAAACTCTAGAAGTATCATAACTGTTCCACGAACAATTCCAAATATGGAAGTGCTCAATCAACTCAATCAACTCAACTCTCACTCGGGCTCACTTGACATCTCGGACTCAAACCTGTAGCAAAACATTAACAATTCACCCCTTGTCAAATTTAGGGTGAGAATTGTTCTTCATCACTACAGGGCTGGTCATCACTCTCGAACATATCTTTCAGTATGACGTATAAATCTTCTTCGTTGTTTTCACCCAATCTCAAGAACCAATCCATTCGAAATTTAGCCAATCTCTTACAGTAACTGTGTTTATGGAACATATGTTTGTATGATGATTTCACTTTCCACAATGCTTACACTTGTGAAGATCAAAACACTGATGTTTCACCTGTAGAACCTGATAAGCCTCATAAATGGGTAATTATATGGGCTCATTTTACCTCCTAACCTAGTCAAATTAACCATTCTCTTAGCTTATTGTATGATTTTCTCATTATATTTATGCTTATAGAGTGAGTTGAGTTAATTATGATGCCATGTGATCTAACATGTATTTAATGCAGATTATTGTTGGATTTCAAGGTCAAAGTCAAGGATCCAGTGGTCAAATAACAATAATAACTCGAAGTACACAGAGGAGAGGACTTATAGGAGGGAATCCCCTCATTTATTACTCATCACTTCGAATTCCCCTTCATTCATCTCGGAGTACAAGCAGTCGAATCATGCACTAGAAGGCAGCCGAGCAAATGGAGGATGACTGATAGTTATCTCGAGTTTTGGGAGCCAAGCATCCTAAATTTTAAGGAAGCTATTGGTAGCTTCATATGTATAAGTGGAGAGGCCTAGGGCCTCACTACGGTCAGATTTTTTCTTATGTAAACTCTGCTCAAATTTCGAGCTTACTATTTTGTGACAGTTTCATGTAAACTTGTTATTTTTTGATAATGAAGATGGAATTATTTTTGAGCTAGAACTAAGTTACCTCAGAGGGTTGAAGCTCTTGGATTAGGGCCCAATCCAAGCAACCAAGCTTCTCTTTACTTCTATTTGTATGCTTACCTCAGTTGTAAATTAATTTGTTGTTAGATGTATTTTTTTTTATGGTTAAGAATAGGTTGCTTTTGATGATTTAGTAGTTTGCTTCCATTTGTGCTTTATGTAGTAGGTTAAATAGCAATCAGAAAAGACTCAAAAGGCTAGCAATAGTGCCCTGGCCTCTCTTCCTTGCTCTGGGACCATGATTTGAGGCAAGGACACTCTTGCTACCCCAAAAACACATATTTTCTTCATTCATATGACTTATAGTGTTTGCAGCTTTTTAGTGGGTTAATAGTTCAATTTCTCTTTGCTGTAGATATTCCTTATTATGTTCAGTTCCTGATTTGCAATAGCACTCTTTCATGCTTTTCTTTCTTGCATCATTTCTTAGCATTTCCTTTCATATGTCATAGTTTAGATCATTTTAATGCAAAACTCTATTTTTTCTAGAAGCACTCATTTCATTGCTTGCATGATCTTATTGGCTGACTGTCAATTTCTATGCGCAAATCTCTTCCAATAGTAGGGCAACTTGTCAGCAATCACACCCTCCATCTGATCCTTGCCCTATAGGTTTCCCAAACATCACCTCAATTCTACCCTAGATTCATCCATTTTTCATAGAACTTCTTCCTCTCTCCTTGAGCAATTCCAATCATCTTTCTCTCTTATAGTGATTCATGGTAGACCTTAGGCACCTTAACACCTCATTCCAACCCTCATCCACCTTATCCACCCACTCTCATGCCCTCAAAATAGCGGAAATTGCTCTCAGCCTCGTCCTGTAGGCCTCCTGTAGTTTCCCTATTTCCCCCTGTAGTTTCCCTGTGTCCTGTTGTAGTTTTTCCTATAGGCTTTCTTTTGAAGGCCTAGTGTGGAAAACGCCTCGAGAAGGCCACCTAAGACCTCCTAGGACCCATCCACACCATGTTCCATCCTCCCAAGCTCCAAAACCACCGTTTAATGCCACCTGTTCACTCCCACATTCACACATAATAAATTAGATGCATGTCAAATTCACATAAAAACACAAAAATCCAAAAATATGTTTTTTTCTTATTTACTTTTGGAAATAGCATGGTTAGATGTTATTTGCTTTCTTGAGTAGGTATTGGCATTGCTTCCATGGTTTTCATAGTGTTTTTGGTAAAAGTAAAATTAGCTTGTTAATTAGGGTTTACTATGTGTTGCTTTACATTCCAATGTTCTTCCTTTTTGCAATTAGAATAGATTCTGTAGAGTGATATTTCTTTCTTTCATCGCACATAGAGCTTCTTCTGAGATCTATAGAAGTTGGCTTGAGCTCCTAGTGACATAAGTAAGAACTAGTACTTATGCATACAACATCGATGCTTCTGAGTTTGTTACGAACTACCGGGTTGATAAGAGTAAAGTTGGTAGTCTAGGAGTTGTAGCATTCCTGCTGCAATACTGGCGCTCACCACTTTTTGGCGCCATTTCCAGGGAAGCATCAGAGTATTCTGTGATTACTGCTTTCTTCTATTTTCTATCACAACATTATGCTAATAGTTTATTTCCGCAAAAGTAGACTAGTCATTTCTTTTCTTTTAGTTCTACATTTCCTTGCTTTCGCTTCCAATTCTGCAAATTTCATTTCGACACAAGTAGACTAGTCATTTCCTTTCTTTCCATTCTGCATTTCCTTTCTCTCCTTTTCAATTCTACAAATTTCCATTTAGCAAGTTTATTTCAGCTAGTTGCAATTTGTTTTGTTCAATCACAATTTTAGTTTCTGCGGGTACTGTCAGTGTGGCAAAAAGAAAAAAAACAAACCAAAAATATTTCCTTCCATGCCTCGTAGGAATAGAGATAACTCAAGAAATTTTTTGCCCAACACCTCCATTGCTTCACACAGCCAACCTTCTCTCTTCTTCGGTGGCTGCGATAAAAAATAACCCTTAGGTGAATAGCCAGACATATTTGAAGAACCTATAGGGGAAGAAGACAAAGAAAACATTCCTCTGGAGCCAATGGCTAAAAACATAAATGCTAGGGGAAATGGAGAAAGAATAGAGGGTTCCTTTCCCATTTGGGAGGCCAATGGGGACACCAAAATTAAAAATATAAGTCCTTCAACCCTACCTCACTTCCATGGCCTGACTACCAAAGATCCTGACACCTTCTTGTTTGAGTTCATCATCATTTGTCGAACTTATGACTATTCAGAAGACAAGAAAAAGTTGAAACTATTCCCTTATACTCTGAAGGATGCAACATTGCACTAGTTCATGCAGTTACTTGCCAATGACATCACAACTTAGGCTCAGATGCAACAAGCCTTTAACAACAAGTATCGAGACTATTGTAGGTCAAAAGATACTAAAGAAGAAATCGTCTAAATGACCATGGGAAGTGATGAGTTCCTAGAAGACTACGAAGAGAGGTTCCAGCTCAATTACAAAAGGGCCGAGTGTAGACTTGACCCTAAGTCTCTGAAGTTGGTCCTGCTCAAGGGAATCTCGGAAGACCTTTTAGACACCCTCCATCTATTGGCCGGGGGAGAAATTTACCAACTATCCTATGAGGACATAAAGATTGTTTTTTGAAACCATTCTAGAGCAGCCAGAAAGAAAGGTAGGGGGGGTCAACCCATAGCTAGTACCTCTTCTTCCAATGCATCCATAAAAGGGGAACTTCGAAGCATGATGGAAGACTTCAAGAGTGAGATGTTGCAGACTCTTGCCATGCAAATGGATACGTTACATATCAAAAGAAAGCAAGAGGAAGTAGGGAGGGATTTGGCCATTTTTTATCCTATATGCACCAGGAGGCATCATAGGAATGAATGCCCATTGAACTCTATAGAGGTATATTCAGTCTGTGAAGAAAATCATCCTACAGATAAGTGCCCTTCCTTGCTCAGTCTTAAAGTTGTATACCAAGGGGCCAAAGGAGCCACTAAACAGATCTATTACATAAACCAAAGGAGGCCGCATGGACATAGACCATACTAGCAGGGGATGCAAGGGACATTTTAGGCATACTACCACCCAACCAAGTCACCTCCATGCCCTCTTGGGCCCCCTCTGCTCATCCTTCCTTGTCCACACCTCCTCCTTGGTCCTTCACATCTCGATATCATGCCCAACCAGCTACTCATTCTTTTCAACCCTATACTCAGCCACAACCTGAGTGGAATGCATCTCATCAGTGGTGGAGGCCCCAATACAACTCTCCTCCCACTCTTCTACCTCCACCACCTGCCCAACCACAACCGTTACCTTCTGCTTGACCAAGGCAATCCCAAATGCCTACCTAGCCAAATCCAAACACGAACAACAGACAGGCTTAGAAAGTGTATAGTGTGGAATCATCATGCCCAACCTATGTTGTGGAGATTCAAGAAATCAACTTGCGATCTGGGAAATTTTTCCCAGATATCCAACCTCCACCCAGGGAGGTTGAGGAAGATAAGGAGGAAAGAAAACCTAAAGCAAACCCACCTTTCCTGAGAGACTATCCAACCATCCAACCTACCCCAGAAGAGACTGAACTCCTGGGAGAATTGAAAAATTTATGTGTGAAGATACCACTTGTCCAAGCCATAAAAGATGTGCCTATCTAGAATAGGTTAATCAAAGAGAAATTATTTAGGGATCTAGGAAGGCACAAGAGAGATGCAACAACCATCAATGTCATAGGACAACTACCTGACATGATGTTGGGATAGATAATCTGTCCAAAATATTTAGATCCTAGAAGCCTAGTAGTTGATGTCCACATCAATGGCACAATGGTCTCACATACCTTGATTGATCTGGGAGATGCCATTAATGTGATGATGAAGGACACAATGCTCAAAATTAACCTCCATGGCTCCTTGAGGAAGACCACGACAATGCTGCAGCTAGCAAACTGCCCCACCATGATGCCTAAGGGGATTGTGGAAGATGTGATGGTCTCTGTTGATTCTTGGGAGTACCATATTGATTTCTTAGTTCTCTAGCCAAAGGCAAAGCTCACTGGCTATCCTCTCATTTTAGGAAGACCCTGGTTTTCTACGAATGATGCCTACATCAACTACCGAGATGGGAACATGACCATCAAGAACGGGCATATGTCCAAGCAATTGACCCTATATCCTCCTGCCCAACCCTTGTTAGAACATGATCTGCCTCTCTGATTGGAGGAGGAGAATTAGGATGACGTTTATTCTGCACCACTTTGTGCATTCGAAATCACCATGGGAGGAAAACCACAAGATGAGGATGATGTGATTGAAAATTTGATTCGAAATCCGCCTCCCAGTGTATCACCATTAGAAGACATAGTAAGAGAAACCCAAAACAATTCCTAAACTGATCTTTATGTGGCTGACCCTAGTTCTCTTCGATTCAGAAAGATAGAGTTTGGCCCAGAAAGAACATTGAAAATCAATCCATCCCTTTCTCCTTCCTAGGAGAAGAAGTTATGCAGCCTACTGAGAAAACATCTAGATGCCTTTGCTTGGAGTTATAAGGAGATGAAGAGAATGCACCCTTCAGTATGTACTCATCATATATACGTCAAGGAAGATTGCAAGCCAGTTATGTAGCCTTAAAGGAGGATGAACCTCGCACTTAAAGATATTGTTAAGGAAGAACTGTAGAAATTGCTTGATGCAATATTTATCTATCCCATTTTTGACAGTGAGTGGGTCTCTCCTTTGGTGCTGGTGCCAAAGAAAAATGGTAAGTGGAGAATCTATGTTGAATATTGGGAATTCAGCAAAGCCACTAAGAAGGACCACTTTCCTTTACCTTTCATAGGTCAAGTGTTAGACGGTCTAGTAGGGAAAAGGTTTTTCTCCTTCCTAGATGGGTTTAGCGGGTACAATCAGATTCAAATTAGCCCAGAAGACCAAGATAAGACCACTTCCACTTGTCCTTGGGGTACCTTTTCATACCGAGTGCTTCCTTTTGGTTTGTGCAATGCTCCAACCACTTTCCAAAGAGCGGTATTGAGTATATTTTCTAAACTGGTTCATGATGCAGTAGAAATATACATGGATGATTTTACTCCTTATGGCTCTGACTTTCAGGAAGCTTTATCTAACTTAGGAAAAATTCTAGATAAGTGTATTGAGATGAACTTGTCCCTCAGTCTTGAAAAACATTAATTTTTGATGATTGAAGGGACTGTGCTAGGTCATGCAATATCTCAACAAGGACTGCAGGTGGACACCAACAAAATTGCCATCATCCAAAGCGTCCCATCTCCTCAAAAGGTAAGAGATGTCAGAAATTTCCTAGGCTTAGTCGGATACTATAGAAGATTCATTAAAGACTTCAGCAAGATAGCCTCTCCTTTGTTTAGCCTCCTAGACAAAGATGTTGAGTTCACATGGTCGGAAAACTGTTAAGAAGCCCTAGATACCTTGAAGAACGAGTTCGTGACTACCCTAATTCTCAGAGGCCCAAACTGGGCCCTACCATTTCACATTCACACAGATGCTTCGAACATGGTGATAGGAGCATCCTTAGGACAAGTTGATGAAAATTATCTTATGCCATATACTTTATAAGAAAAAAACTTGTCAAAGGCAGAGCTAAACTAGACAGTGACCGAGAAGGAACTCCTAACTGTCATGCATTCCTTAAAAAAATTCAGACATTATATCACAGGATATCAAACCTTTTTACACATTGATCATGCTATAATTAGGTATTTAATGAATAAACCAGATGGAAATGCTCACATTATTAGATGGTTGCTTTTATTGCAGCAGTTTGATTTGACAATTATTGATAAGCCTAGTAAAGAGAATGTTGTTGCTGACTTTTTGTCTATAGTGAATTTGCCTACAGGTGAAGAAGGAATGGTGGATGACCAAATGCCAGATGAACACTTATTTGCTATATCAGTACTCTCTCCATGGTTTGCTGATATAGCAAACTACTTGGTTTTAGCATAGTTCCCACCACACCTCTCCTCAAAAGTGAAGAGTAGGATAATAAGGAAAAGTGCCCCTTTCACCTCGATTGGAGGCAATATCTTAAAACTTGGCCCAGATTAGATATTGAGAATATGTATCAAGGAGGAGGAAGTCTTTGACATCCTTCTGACCTGTCATGAAGGGCCTTGTGGAGGTCATTTTGTAGCAAAAAGAATCGTCTTCAAGATATTGTAAGTAGACTACTACTAGCCCACACTTTATAAGGATGTGAGGAGATACATGAGCCAGTGTGATCAGTGTCAGATGTGGAAACCCACTCCAAAGGATGTAATGCCCATGCAACCTCAAGTGACCTTTGAGCCATTCAAGAAGTGGGGCATGGACTTTGTGGGGTCTATGGAGCCCCCTTCAAAGCAGAAGTAGTACACCATTGTGTGCACCAACTACCTGACAAAATGGGCAAAAACAAAAGAAATCAAAGCAGCAATAGAGGAAAAAGTAATTGAGTTTTTGCGAGAAAATAGAGTCCACAAGTTCACGAGTCCAGGAGAGTTGGTCACAGGCCAAGGCAGTCAGTTCACTTCCAGCTTGATTGAATACCTGCTCACACATCATAAGATCAAGCATAGTACTTCCACCCCTTACCATCCATAAGCCAATGGGCAAGTGGAGGACACTAACAAAGCTTTCGAAGGGATCCTAACCAAGGGAGTGAGCAGCAATAGAAAAGACTAGGCAGACAGATTAATTGAGGCCACTTGGGCCTACAACACAACATGGAAGGCCACCACCAGGTTCACACCCTATGAATTGGTCTATGGAAAGAAGGCTTTGTTGTCAATAGAGTTTGAATTCAATACCTTAAGGATAGTAGCTTAGCTGGACCTAGACCTTAGCCATGCATAGAAGGAGAGATTACTTGAGCTCAATGGATTGGATGAATACAGATTGCAAGCCCTTCTCTGTACAGAGGTAGTTCAACTTTAGAGAAAGATATGGCATGACAAAAATATCAAGGAGAAGCAATTACAAGAGGGAGATTGGGCACTACTCTATGATTCAAGATATAAAGATTTCAAAGGAAAGCTGAGGACAAGATTGTTGGGACCCTACACTGTGGAGAAATGCAATGATAATGGTTTAGTTATGATTAGAACCATCGATGATGAAGCCATCCCCATGCTTGTCAAATAACATCGGTTGAAAGTCTACAAGAAACCCCTCTCCAAGCCAGAGTTTATTGAATATTTGAATAAAATAGTGATGGCAGTGATGCATGCCTTACCTTCTACTTCACCCACTCACTGAAGAAAAGAAAAAATAAAAAAAATAAGGACTCAAGTGAAAACCTCCATGAGGCGCTTGAGTCCCATCATTGGGTTGAAAACCTCTTTCGAGGCAGCCTAGCGATGAAAAACGAGGAAAGAGAATAAGATCCCTGGGTGAAAACATCTCTTGGAGGAACCCAGGGTAGGTAATTAAGGTGAAAACCTCTCTGAATTGCCCTACTTGTTTTCGAAAAAAAAGAAAGAAAAACAGACAAAAAAAGGAGAAAAGAAAAATGATTTTTTGTTGCATTGTAGGGTTATAGGAGGACTACAAGAAGCAGAAGAAGGTGCCTACACCAGCACCCATATCACCTTCTCCACACCTTCCTTCATCATATTTGGCATCTCTTTCACCCCACTGTACTTTTTTTTTCCAAAACTGTGTTTTCTACAGGAGGCTCCTGTAGGAATTATATAGAGTTAAAAATGTCTACAAAAGGCAATTTGAGGGACCAGGAGAGCTTGATGAGAAACTTATCATCCCTCTTACCACTGTCAAGCCTCCTTGTGATCATTTCGAAGCCCAAATCACACCCCCAAGCATCATTTATTTTCCTGTCCAAGAAAAACACAGAAAAACAGTTTTCCAATATGAATAAAAACAAAAATAAAAAAGGGAAAAAGGCACCACTAACCTTACCTGAAGCTTACCTATTTTCCCTCCATCATGCATGACACTTTTGGAATTATTCTCAAGCTCCAAGCATAGGGAGAAGCTAAAGTTTCAAGGGGAGACGTAGCTACAGGAGCTTCTGTAGCAATTCCTGTAGCAGTTGATCCCATAGAAGTCCAGCACTAACAACAAATAAGTGCACATATGAAGGTTGTAAAGGCACATGCAGCTCACCTCCAGCAAAAGAAGAACCTACAAAAGTCCACAATCACACATTAACTAGCAGAGACAACATCCATGAAGAAGAATGAAGGCATGCAACAGAGAGAGAGCCACAACACCTCACAGCAAATACACTCAGATCATAGGTAAGTAACTAAATCACTCTTCTATTTTCATTTGTGTAATTAGGAGTCATACAAAGGAAATGATATGGTTGAGATTGAACGAGGAAAAGGTGGCCAGTTAACTTGGCCACCTTCATCTAGTTAACTCCACTCACCCGAGATGTCACCTACACGTGAGGATAGTCAACTCAAGAAAAAGATGCCAAGGACAGGTAGTGGAGGAAGAGTGAACTTTGATGCAATGATGAGGGATGATTATAAGGAGGGGTCATGATGAACAAGTAGGTGGGGACCAACGGTATGAATATGGCCAACGTACACCTTGCCATCTCAGTACTCATAACCAAAAGTATCCATAAAGGCTAAAGAGCACTCCTCCCCGCATATTCTCACCACCTTTTGTTCATTTTCTCCTCGTAACCTAGCTAGAGAAGCCTTCTTGTGCCCCCACAACCTATTAACTACCATCGTCCATTGATTTCCTCCCTATCTTTTCTCTCAGCATTTTCTACAGGAGCACTTATAGGAAATCTACAGGAGCACCTACAAGAAATCTATAGGAGGGACAACGATGTTCTACAGGAGGGGCAGTGAGCCATTTTGAAGGGAGAAAACACGGTTTTTGGCATGAAATTCAGTCTAAAGAGGTAGGGTCCATGCATACCCCCTATTGAATATCAATTTATGAAAGAAGTGGTCTCAATTTGAGGAGGAAATAAGTCTTTAGGAGGGCAGAAAATACATAAAAAAATTGTTATTAAAAAAAAAACACACACAGCCTCCTCTGTTATTTTTTATTTTTCTCAAAAACTCTCTACCTCCAACTCCATATTTGGTTTAAAAAAAAAAGGAGCACAGGCAGTATCAAAGGGGGGTTTATGAGAAGCGAGCCCACTAACTCCACTAGGCTCCATCCACATCCCCAAGTAGTGGACATATTCACAAGGGCAAACTAGATGAACTTCTTTGAGAAATTCCAAGGGTTGATGAGGAGATTACCAAAGAATTTGCTCTCTCTCTAGTCCCTCACACAAGATCACATGCCACTATAACCATTAGAGGTATCTTCATCGAAATAACCCCAAAATTCATTTGTAAGGTTACTACCCTTCCTCTTGGGCTGTCGTGGAGTGAAGATGAAAAACCCATTGGCCAGGCTACCAAGAAGAAATTCTTCCAAAATAATGAAATCCCTATGGAGGATAAAAATGGAATTAGAAGGGCTAGTTTACCATATCCCTGGGATGAGATTAGCTACCAAATAATCAAATACATTTCTTGTGAGGGGAGGCACAACATTGTCTATGGTTATCATTTCAAAATCCTCCATGACTTGAGGTATGGCATGGATACCCTAGCACCTCAGAAACTCAATATTTGTTATTTCCTCCTTCAGTCCCTCATTGACTCCAGCACCAAGGTACAAGCAGGAAATTCAGTGCAGTTAGCTCACCATGGCTTAATCAAAATCTTGGTAGAGGAAGCCCTCCATACCTTGACACTCCCTATAGCATGGGAAGTTTTCAACAATGTAAACTTTGAAACAGGAACTATAAACTCAAAATGGGAACTTTGGCCAAAAAAAACCCTAAAAAACATAAAAAACAGTGCTAAAAACAAAAATTGTGTATACTGGAACGATGTTTTTTTTTAATTTTAGGGTCAATTTTGAACATGTTTTAAAAATGGCAGTGAAAACAAAATTTTCGTGCAAAATACAGCTTGAAAACGAAAAAGTGATGATACTAGAACATTGATTTTTTGGGGTCAATCTTCAAAATTTAAAAAAAATGCTAGTAAAACCAAATTTTTTTGTACAAAACAAAGTTGTTAATGAGGAAAAAACATACTAATGTTTTTGGTAGAATATCATTTTTCTTCCCTCAGTATAAATTCAACATGTTCTCTTTTTTTTTTTTTTGCTAATGCAAGAATTGGACCTTCCAATTCATTAATCAAGAAATAAAGTACATAGAATACAACAAAACTCTCAAGGTCGTTGACTGTGGATAAAAACTAAATTAAACTTTTCCTTGCTTCCTACCTTCAAAATATACCTTTGTCAAAAAGAAAAATTAATGAGTTTGGGCTTGGAAACGTAAAAACACAAAGTGGTCGACATGAAAAGATGGTTCACATGCCCGAGTTCTCAAACTTTGGTATGACCTCTCAGGTTAGACATTTCCCACCACCCCTGACCAACCTAATTAATCTTGATCCATAAAATTTTCTGTATGAACCATAGGTTGTTGTTCAAATCGTACTGAGGAGCTGCTAGCCTGTACCAACCGGGACCACAAACTTGTGCGATTGATCTGAACTCTTGAGTCACAAAGAGCCATCCAATGGTGGATATTAATATCATACCGGCTAACATTCATGGAGGATAACTCGTGATGAGGGCAGTTTTCCTCCCGACCCCACCGCCACGTGGAGCTCAGTGAATGTGATCTCTCCCGAATGGGAAAAACCACTTCCTACCTGTTGGAGCCATGATCACCTGAAAACCACTCGGGTTGCAAAAAAGGGAATATAATTAAAGGATCTTTGGTATTGCGATCTCTAGTGTTCCTATGCTCCCAACCATACACAACATCAACCCTTTTCTCCCCGATGTGCTGAGCATTCACCGCCATCATTTCTGCAGCCCCTGAATCTCTTTCAATCTTAATAGTGCCACTGGCACCTACATTGAACCAGAAAATCTGGGGATCACCAGTAGACCTTTCTAACCCTTTATCCAAAGACTCCATTGTGAAAATACCTCTGGTCCACCATCTACTAAGTAACCATACCCACCTCCATAGTTCTCTTAAGAAACACTGTATTGTCTTCATCTGCTTGGTTTTGACATTCCATTTTTAATCCGTTACGAGGGAACACTCTCTAGTTCATCGCCACCTTGTTATCTGTGCATATCACACCTTGATTGGCTAACAAATCTTTAAGCTTATTGGCCTTTCTACATAGATGTGCAAAACTGACTGTTCTTAGGCATTATAGATGATTGTGAATATGTTGGAAAAATTGATTTAGCCTCCAGCTTTTGGAGGCTTTCTCTGGATTTGTTCCCCAACTTATTCTTTTGACTAAGTTGATGACTAACTCAGAGCCTCCTTCAATAATCGTATTTTGACGATTTTCCTGGACCAGGATCTCAAGACATTGTTCCATGGCCATTGACTCAATCATGTTTTTGGTGGCCTTTCCTAAGTGGTTATGGAAGATAAACAGAATGTCTCCTTTGTCATCCCTTAACACGCCTCTGTGGCTTTCCAAGCTAGGATTACCATTAGATTCCCCATCAATGTTGAATTTCAGAAAGCACTTAGGGGGGGGGATGCTAGAAGTCTAGCACAAGATCCACCATAGAACTTTCCCTGAGTAATCCATGAGGAACGAGTCCCTGCAAATTTAAGCCACAGATAATCCTCCTATCTATAGCAGAAGGGGGATTCAAGGGGAGTTTTCGCATTGTAGTACTAACCGTTTCTTTAGTCTGTCTTAGGATCATATCGTAAATATACTGGGAATATTTCTTAACATTTTTGAAGATTCTATTGTTCCTTTCTTTCGAGATGTTTCATATTATGAAGCTTGGTGTAAGAGCCCATGCTGACCTAAGAACTTCATTATCTGAAAAATTCCTTCTCCATTTGGTAAGGGTATTGAAAAGACTTTCCTTATCTTTGTCAAATTGTAGGAATATTAAGGCAAAAAAATCCCATAATGAAGAAGCGAAAACACAAGAGTTGAGAAGGTGCTCCATGGTTTCCTCTTGAGCCTCACAGAGTGGCATCTTGAAGGCCCAAGGAAACCCCTCTTCCTAATGTTGTCCCAGGTCAGGATTTTTCCTTGCAAAACCAACCACAAAAGAGTTTAACTTTCATCCAGCCCTGATGCTTCCATAGATTTTTGCCAAATCCTGTCAGGAGCCTGAGAATCAAGCTCAAGGAGAAGGATTTTAGCTTCCTTGATATTGAAGTTCCCTTTGTTGTTGTTGCCCCATCTCAGCTGGTCTTGCCCCCTCGACACTAGGATTTTCCTTTGCTCTAACATTTTCATCAGTTTTTCGGCCTTAGATTTTAGAGGATTTTCATTTCTAAGCTCAAAATTCTTCCAGTTTCTCCATTTTCTAGAATTATTAGTTTGTTCCCAAAAATCCTTAAATTGAGTGAGTCCCGTAGTGTCTATCTCTGCTTTTGGGTCCTCCAGATCCTCCTGTAATAAAATAGGTTCTTGTTGCCATCTGTCCTCCCAGAATAAGGCTAAGTCTCCATCTTTGATTTCCCAGAAGCTGTTATCTTGGATTAAGCCTCTCTTCTCCATGGCTTTGTTCCAAATGTGAGATCCTCTAATATTTCCATCCATCCTTATGCAGTTATTATCTAGCCATGAACTTGCATATTTTTCCTTCCAAGTGATTGCCCATTGTGCCTCTGGTTCCTTGATCCATCACCACCATAATTTAGCGCCTAGAACCCTACCTACGATTTCAAGATCGTCTAATCCAGCTTTTGGGTTTGCAAATTTTTTCCCCAGAAGCTAAGTCCCACTTCTTATTTTCTTCCCCCTTGGCCTAGAGGAAGTCTCTTTGGATGTTTCCCTTTAGGAGTTGGGATAGCTGAAAGCATAAAGATTGGGATAGATTGTAGAAAAACCTTTGTGAGGATCAACCTACTAGCCAAGTTTGAAGATCTCATTATCCATTTTATGGTCTTGTCATGCAACTTACTGATCATCGGCTCCCAAATACTCTTGTGAAATGATTTTGCAGTTAATAGAATCCCTAGATATTTCAAGGGAAGGGAGTCTCTTTGAAAGCCCATAATTCTATATATGTTCCTCTCAATAGCAATGTTAGTATTGAAGAAAAAAATCTTGGATTTGGAGTGATTAACTTCCAAGCCTGAGGCCATGGAAAAGTCATCAAGGATTTGTTTATAATAAAGAGTCTCTTTGACTATGGGTATTCCCTGCAGCATGGTATCATCCACAAATTGTTGATGAGTCAAGGCCAGTCCATTATCAGAAAGATGAATGTCCCTTATGTTACCAACTTCTTTAGCGTACTTGATAGCTCTGCCCAAACCCTCCATCATGAGGATGAAGAGAAAGGGAGAGAGAGGGTAACCCTGCTTGAGCCCTCTGGAAGGGGTGAAGGTCTCCAAAGGAGAGCTGTTGACTAGAATTGAAAAAATAGAAGAGGTAATCAAAGCCATGATCCATTTAACCCAATTGTGGTCAAACCCGAAAGCAATAAGAACTTTCCTTACATAGCTCCAATTCAACTTATCATAAGCTTTGGCAATGTCCAGTTGCATAATGATACCAACCTTTCTCTTGCTAGTAAGGGAGTGCACTACTTCATGTGCTTGGATGATATTATTAAGAATTTGCCTTCCTTCCACATATCCAACTTGTTCCCTTCAAACTAGTGAAGGCAAGAGGGATTTGAGTCTATTTGCAACTACTTTTGAAATTATCTTATAAACCAAATTGCACAATGCTATAGGTCTGAATTTATCAGTGGTTAGAGTCAGCTCTTGTTTAAGGGTCAAGGCTATAAAAGAGGAATTCAATGCTTTCAAAATGGTCATGTTCCTCCTGGAATCTTACACTACCTGCAGAATATGTTGTTTGACAATATTCCAACAAGCTTTGAAGAAGTCAACATTGAAACCATCTGGGCCTGGTGCCTTTCCATTCTGCATTTCTTTGAGAATCCCACTAACCTCCTCTTCGGTCACTGGCTTGTAAATATTAACGTTATCCTCTCTGGAAACCATCCTGGGTATATGTTTGGTGAAATCGTGGATGTAGTGATCTCTTTCATAACAGGTTTCCTATTTTATGCTTTGAAAGTGCTGGACTAGAACTGCTTCTATTTTTTCATGCAAATTGAGATTATTTCCTCTTTTATCCTTAATCGGAGAAATTCTATTGTGTGCTCTGTTAGCCATGGTGAATTTGTGAAACAATCTGGTATTACGCTCACCCTCCTTTAGCCATTGGAATCTGGATTTTTGTTTCCAAAATATTTCCTCTTGTTTGAATATATTCTCCCATTGTTGCTGATATTTGGTGGCTTGATCACTTCTTCCTTCGACATGGCCCTCTCTGATAAGGATTTGGTTAAGCTACTACATTATGCCTTCAAAAATTTCTTTCCCTTCAAAGATATTGCCAAATTCATTCTTGTTCCAATCTTTGAGTTGGGTTTTGATGCGCTTCAATCTTTTCTGAAGAAGGAACATTCTGGTGCCCTGAATGTTTAACTCCTCTATCCACCACTCGGTTACGTTGCTCAAAAAATATGGGTGGGACAGCCAGATGTTATTAAATCTAAAAGGTTTGTTCCGGGGTCTACCAATGCCTTGAACCTCCAAATGTATCAGCCAGTGATCTAATCCTCCAAAGGGGAGCACTCCTGCCACCATTTCCTTGTTATTGAGCATAGGATCCTTTGAGATTATGAATCTGTCTAACTTGGAAGCTACCTGGGATTCTCCTCCTCTTTTATTGTTCCAAGTGAAGATTTCATTATTCATTTCAATATCCATCAGCTTCATCTTATCAATAAAGGTTTGAAAAGCCATAGAGTCTTTACCTAGAACTCTAGTTCCCCCTTTTTTTTCTTCCGTAAGTGATCTAATCATGTTGAAATCACCCCCTAAGATCGAGGGTATTCCTACATGTCTCTTTGTTAGACTCCAGAGAGTTTAGAAGCCTGATTTTGTCATCCATTCTTTGAGGTCCATAGACATTTGTAACCAGGTATATTTCCTTATCTCCTATTGGTTGAATTACTATAGATAAATAATCCCTAGATGCCTCTGCATCTATCAAGTCAATTTTTTGTGGATTCCAAAGTGTAAGAATACCACCTACTGTGTTCTCCACGTTGACTTCTAGGAACTCAAATCTCTTGAGCGATTTACTATGGATATCTCTTATCTTTTGAATGGAACATTCGGTTTCCTGGATGAAAATCACATCCGAAGATGCTTGTTTCATTCTGTTACTCAGTAACCTTTTTTTCTGTTTACTACCTAGACCCCTAATATTCCAAGAAGTAAATATCATAATTAAAGGCTAGGAAAGGAGTAACTGGATAGATCTTTGATCTTACCTAAATCTATCATTATCTTTCCAAATTCCATCAACAACTCATTCTGCTTGTTTCTACCCCTCTTCTTTCCTGGGATTATGGGTGCTAATCCTGCTATATTTTTCATTGTTTTCACTCCTTCGTGACCTTATCTATCTTTGTGTTTTAGTTTGTCCACCCCTTTATTCTGGGTTTTCCATAAAAACAACTATTGAACCCTATTTAACTCCTTTATAAATAACGATTCTAGCCCTTCTTTGGTTCCTTGATTCAAGAAACCTTCTAAATCTAGGTTCTCTTTCTCAAGAATTTCCTGGAGTTCATGGTCCTCCATTTCCATGTCACTTTGGCTCATTTCCAGATCCATAGCATGTTTAGCATCACTTATCATAAATTCTTTTTGTTTGTTGTTTTCTTGTGTTGGTTCCCTATCTTTTGCTTTCTCCTCCTCCACTGGGCTCCCTTCCTTTGCTTGAACATTCTCTATTAGATCTTCGTTTGCTTCAAGGACTTGGAACATGTTCTGGTTCACTTGTTGGCCTGCAACTTTACGTGTTCTTATTCCTCTTTTGCCTCCCTTTCCTTTTCCTTTTCTTTCTATCTTACTGAGAGGGTAGTCTCCGAACAGATGTCCATGCTCATGACATTTGTGACATCTAAAAGGAATATGTTCATAATCTACTGTTTGCGTCCATTCTTCATCAAAAGCTTCTAGAATGACCTCGTCTAGAAAAGCTCCAGAGAGATCCATATCCACACATATTTTGGTGAAGGAATTATACTTTCCCCTTCTAGTGGCATCAAAAACTTTGAAAAACCACCCTAACTTATTTCCTATGGCCGATAGGGATTATGTTTGCCAGTAATAAAGAGGTAGAGAGTAGAGTCTTACCGAGACTAGGACCGAAGTAAAAGTTTCATGTTATGGGAGAAAATTCATAATCCATGGTCGCATATAGAGGGTTGTTGTAGCATAAAAGTATGGCCCTCATTCAAACACTCTGTTGTTATCTTCAGGATTTGTAAATACCACAATGAAAAATTCCCTTGGACCCCAGATGTAGGTCAACGCTGCCTTTTGGTTTCGAGTGATATTTAATCCATGTTTGTAAGGATTTTTCATTGGGCCACAACCCCATAAATTTACAAATGATTGCATAAGTATCTATGTGATCCTTGTGCACCTACAGCACTGGGTCATTCAAAATGACTCTGGGAGTTACCGCCGCTTTGGGTTTGCATGGGCTCATGTGTGCTTTGTCTTTAGTGCCCTGTTCCCTGATTTCTTCTTCATTTTCTATTGCATTATTGTGCTTGTTTGACTTAGTTCCCTCTTGTTCATCTTCTCTGCCTCTATTCCTTCCTTCTATAGGCTCTCTAGCATATTCTATTGGTTTTTTTCCCTTGCTAACCACAGCCTACTTGTAGGAGGGAGATGAGCTCCCTCGTGTGTGTCCTTTCATGGATGACTACCTCTATAATAGTTCGACACCCTAGTTTGCTTTCCTGCCTTCCTCCCACCGACTTTCTCATGCTTCAGCTCCACTCTAATTCTGATAATTTCATTTCAAAGTTTCAAAAACTCTAAATTCAACATGTTCTCAACCATAACATGCTAGATACAAAAAAAATTGAATAATTTTCAGCCATAAAATTAAAAAACCATGAAATTATGAACAAATTACATCACTAAATGAATTCAAAAGTCATTATCTGTATATTGAATGAAACATACATTATATCTCTAATTTAATGTTCATTGTAGATATTTTAAACAATAAAAATTATCATAATTAAAACATATAATCCAACAACATAAAAATGCCTCATAACTTCTCATTTAACACCATATGGAAATCTTATTTCAAGATACAATGCATACATCAGTTATATAAACTATCTTAAACAATTATTCGAAATTACTCATATTTTCTTGTACACCATTAGAATTCACATCTTCATATGAGTGACTGGATGCTGACAAAGATGCTCCATATTGTTCTCTTTCATCAACTAGTCCCCCATTTGAGTCCACATGCATGCTCGCCATTTCAGGTTTCAAAACTCTTCTAGATCTACAACTGGTTTCAACAGACTCGCATCTCAACATTGTTCCTTCTGGTAACAACCTCTTGAGAATCTCTATCATCTTGAAGTGAAGAGTTCGTCTCTTTGTTAAATTGAAGTTATAAACAAGTATGTGAACATCCTCCAATTTTAATATGTTTGTGCGGTGGTGATTTATATTTGTAGCCTTTCTTTTTCTCCTTTCAACATTTTTTTTTATCGACTACCATCTTTGGCTTATACACACCATTTAATGGGTGTGTATTTGTGGCATACCATTGTACTTCAACACTTATAACATCCTCATTTTCTGTAAAGACCTTTATAACTTTAGCAACCCAAAATGGATAGCCATTGGGATTTCCATCCGCTAGCACTGCGATCATGCAACCCTCCTTAATATCCTGTACTAAACACCTATAAAGGTCTTCCATGGCTTCACATTGTGCACGAGATCTTCTAGAACCAATATACATCTGTCTTTCCTCTGCATGTGAAGAATTAATAATACCTTGAGATTGTTGTTGTTCAGCAATTTTTATTTCCTCATGTTCATTCGACACATTTTGTGGCCAAATAAATGGATTTTTCAAAGGTATATCTTCATTTGTTGTTGTTGAAATGATATCACTTTGATTATTGAAAAATGACTCCCACCAAATTGAATCAACAATGTCAAAGTACTTATATGTATATTTAATACATTTTTTAATTTCTTCTAGGTAATCAGAATAATTTATATCTCTATTTTGTCTGCGTGCATCATGAACTTCACAAATTGATTGTAATAACAATATTTTTGATGCAAATATTGGATGATCTAGAATGAACTTCAAAAATTGCAAACCTGATGACGGTGACCATTCTACAGTAGTTGAATACTTCTTGCCCCATATTAGTGTTTTCCCATCAATTTTTTTAAGCGAAATTGATTTTGGAAGCTAATTTCATTAAGTTGTTCAACACATTTCCCCTCACCATATGATCCTAGAATAAACCTTCGCATGTCAACAGTTTCCTCCAACACATCAAAAGTAGGCTCTGACATGTATGATTTCTTAATACATTCAATTAATGATGGCAAGCTCCCAACTTCCTTCCTCCTCAATGTGACTAAAAGATGACTAAACATCTGATCAATATGGTCATGAGTGTTCCCAACAAGGATGAAACCAACCTTTACCTTTTGAAAAATTCTCAATTCAGCAAGCATGTTTAGATATCCAAAAACAATCTGATTTTTCTTTTTACGACAAGTGTTGTCCAATTGTAGATACAAAACTTCGGGAAGATTACCAGACCAATGAGAAAGAACATCATGAATTATGTTTATGGCCATATTTGCATCATGAATATTTGGAGCTGTGAAGCAAACCCTTGGCAACAGTTTCCCATTGAAGACCACACAACTGACCAAGTGATACTGAATAAAATTTTCCTCCTGTAAATTTCCGGGTGTGTAAACAAAATGTGGTAAGATTGTTTTCTTCTTGTCCATACCATTAATTATCAAACCCAAATATTTATTTGTATTATCATAACATTTCTTTTGATGCTTGTACAACTTCTTCCTTTCATTTGTTTGTTGTTTGCAATGCTCTTGAAGTTCTTTAACAATTGAATGTACACAACATAAAAGAAAGCCATTAAGAAATATGTTTTTATAGTTGATGACTATACAATTTTAAAAGTTAAAGTTATGAATGCTTACCTCTTTCCGACCCTTCACATTTGTCCCTTTTTTATTTAAGAGAAGCACATGTACTGCAAATCCCCATCCTTGTCTTCTTAGGAATATAGACATTGTTGAATTTTTTCTTCCATACCTTCACAAAATATTGATATGTAATAAACCAGCCACATCCCTCAGCACCTTCTACATATTCATTGTATAAGTTGTAGATTTCTCATCTTGAAAATTTATCTGGAATATGTATTGTCTCTCTATTTGGCATACATTATCCATGCTTTGAAAAGAAGCCTTTCATCCATGGCATTGCCGTATTTGATAATGGCCTAGGCTGTGTTTTATGACGTACTTCTAAATAAAATGTGGGATCCTTTTCCAAATTTTCTTGAATTCTTGAGAGACAAAAATTATGAATCGAAAGAAACATTTTGAAAGCTTTTCTACAGATAAATAAAGTCCTAATATGATAATCATAACCTGATAATGTAGATTGCATGCACCCAACTAAATATGAATTTTGCATGCTTTTATTCATTAACAAATATATCTTCCTTCTCTTTAATGCAAATCTGAAATCCATATGTTTCAAGCACTCTTTTTGGCAACATTCACTTGAAATGAGAGCACTGATAGAACTTCTTCTCATCAGATATTCTGCTCTACCCATTGTATAACTAGAACATCTTACATTGATATGAAAAGGTTTGCTCCTACTCCTCAGTACAATATTTCTTGGCAACATCTCCATCACTGGATCATCATTTGTATAAGGATTTTCATCATCATTAAGATGAATGTTATCCAAACTATGATCAGCTATGCTTTTGAATCTCTAACTTGGAGGATATTCTTCATCTTCCCCTTCATTAGTGCTATTGTCATAGTCCTTAGAATTCGAACTGAATGGAAAATTTGACTCGATGTTTAATGGATATTCTTCCTCATGTGCATTGTCAGTGTTGCTCTCATAGTCCATAGAATTAGGACTACGTCGAAAATGTGACTCTTTACTTACTGAAGATGCTAAATCATGTATCTTCTGACTGCTACCATTACACTCATTGGAATTAGTAAGTGCATCATCCTATCCTTCATCACTGCTACTCTCATAGTCCTTAGAATTAGGACTAAGAGGACAGTGTGACACTCCATTCTTTTGAAATTTATCATCATGGTTTTCATCACTATTGCTCTCATAGTACTTAGAATTATGACTAAGTGGACATCGTAACACTCCAATCTTTTGAAATTCATCATCTCACTCTTCATTACCATTGCTCTCATAGTCCTTAGAATTACTACTAACTAGACACCGTGACAATCGATACTTTTGAAATTCATCATCATGCTCCTCATCCCTACTGCTCTCATAGTCCTTAGAATTACGACTAAGTGGAAACTTTGACACTCCATTATTTTCAAATTTGTTATCATGTTCTTCATCGTTGTTGCTGTCATAGTCCTTAGAATTAGGACTAAGTGGACACTGTGACACTCCATTCTTTTGAAATTTGTCGTCATGCTCTTCAACACTGCTGCTCTCATAGTCCTTAGAACTAGGGCTAAGTGGACATTGTGACACTCCATTCTTTTGAACTTCACCATCATGCTCTTCATCCTTGTTGCTCTCATAGTCCTTAGAATTAGGACTAACTGGACACCGTGACACTCCATTCTTTTGAAATTTTTCATCAAGCCTCATCATCACTACTGCTTTCATAGTACTTAGAATTAGGGCTAAATGGAATCTGTGACTCTTTATTTATTTGAAATTCTCCATCCCCTCTTTCATCAGTGCTGCTCTCATAGTCCTTAGGATCATGACTAAGTGGAAGAATTGACTTTCTATTCATAGCGGAAGAATTCCTGTTATATTCATCAATATGAATAGAATTGTTATGTGATGAAGATCTTGATGTTGTATAAATCAAAACTTCACTATCAAGACAATCCATCCCTTTCAAATAGAAGATGTTGAACGATACAAATGGAGAATCTCCGAAAGATATTATATAGTTTAGAGAATGAAATTTTCCCTCCAAAATGTTTTGCGAAAATATTTCCCTCCAAAAAGTTTGTTAGATTTATTTCCCTCCATTATTTTATTCTAAAATTTATTAAAAAATGTAAACTAATTTTTTTTATGAAATAAATCATTAAAGTTAAAAAATTGTAAACTACAATTTCGACATTAATTATTTTAATAGTTAAAGTATATAATATTTACTAAACAATTGAATGTTTTTTTTTTAATTTTTATAACATATTCTAAAACAAATTAATCCCACATTCACCCCACTGTAAAAGAATTCCATAATATTTTCTTTATCATATTTTCCTTCGTCGCCATAAAAAAATTAACATATTAAATTTTTTTAAAACAAATTAATCACACATTAATTGTACAATAAAACATCTCTATAGTTTCACCTATATACTAAATTCCATTATCACTATTACTCACATCATATTAAGGTTTTTTGAGGTTCGTTGAAAGACTTGGAGTCAATTTGTGGAGCAGCTACATTGCTATCAACAACATATTCAACGAAGAATTCTCGCAATTGAATGGTTAGTTAAATTTTTCTCCTTGAAAATTTTCATATTAAACTAGTTTAATGAAGTAGTTTTTTTCTTTTAAATAATACTTTTTGTGAGCCAAATTAACTAATATGTCCATCGTGATCATGGTGGGCATGGTAAAGCTCATGACGATAGCCCACCCTGCGCACCTGCATGCTTGCCCGCCCGCCCGGTGGGATGTTGGGTGATTCTGGGAATCACCCAACAGCCACCCTAGGAAGGGGGAGGACCTTTAAGGTGGCGCGAGATGGGGCTGCGGCACAGTGCCTTGCGCTACCCTGGTGGCCTAGCTGCCCGCCCGGGGGCTCTTGGGTGATTCCCTTGGGGGGTAGATTGATGATCGAGAAGGAGATCAATATTAGGGGAAATGGTAGAAGCCCCCCAACACCACCCCGCCAACTCGCCCATTCGCAGGGTGGCGGGCGATTTCGAGAATTTCCCAACCCCCGTGGGTGGGCAGGCTACCAGGGTGGCATGGAGTGGACGCCACAACCCCAACCCGGACCACCGTAGCGGCCCGACCGCCCATCTATGGGGGTTGGCATTGCGGCGCCCACCCCCCACCACCCTAGCGACCCGCCCGCACACCCATGAGGTTTGGCCAATTCCTGAAATCGCACAACTCCCACGGGTGGGAAGGCGGGCTGTTGGGGTGGCGCGGGGTGGGCATCACAGTACCAACCAATAGCTACACTCGTGCCACCTCGGTGGCCTGCGTGCTTCCCGGTGGCGTTGGGCGATTCCAAGAATCGCCCAACCCCACGGATAGGCGGATGGACCGACAGGGTGGCATAGGGTGGGGTTGTGTGACCGCCCCACGCCACCCCAGTGGACTACCTGCTTGCCCATGGGGTTTGGGTGATTCCGGGAATTGCCCAAACCCACGGGCGGGCTGGCCATCGGGGTGGCCCAGGAATCGTCCAGCCCCCGTCGGGTGACGAGTGAGCCACTGGGGTGGTGCGATGTGGGGCTACCGCAACCCCACCCTGCACCACCATGGCAGCCTGTCCGTCTGCCCGCAGGGGTTGGGAAATTCTCAGAATCACCTGCCACCCCGTGGATGGCCAGGCCAACGGGGTGGTGCTGGGGGGCTTCTACCATTTCTCCTGATATTGATCTCATTCTCCATATTCAATCTACCCCTAAAGGGGGATGCTAAGGGGTAGATTGAAGACAGAAAAGGAGATCAATATCAGAAGAAATGGTAGAAGTTGTTACCACAACCCTCCTCATGCCAGCCCACTTGGTAGACCACCCGGGTGGCGTAAGGGGAAGGCTATGGCTTCCTCCCGTACCACCCTGGCAGCCACCCCATGGGTTGTCGGGCCACTGGGGTGGCGCAGGGAAAGGCTGTGGCAACAACTCCTACCATTTCTCGCCCCATTGATCTCCTTTTCCATCTTCAATCTACCCCTCAGCCTCCCCCTTGAGGGGTGGATTGAAGACAGAGAAGGAGATCAATGTGGCGAGAAATGGTAGGAGTTGTTGCCACAGCCTCCCCC
>APFE031682642.1:0-65452 GCA_000404065.3 Pinus taeda
AACCTCCTTTACATTACATAAATGAACAATTCTTGGATGATACAAATGAAAAGACCTCCTTTCTATATATAGGAGTCTAAGGGGTCATAACATTACCAGAGCCGACATAACAATAATAATGTAAGGGCACAATAATAATAATAGTGGGCTTCTATGGGGCACAATAGTAACAATATGGGCACTACATGGGTACATCAATATAATAAGTGGTTTGTACTAATAACAATAAGGGGTGACACTAGTAGTATAGGGGCCTAACAGTCACCCTTTCTGGAGCTGCATTGTCTCTCCCTCGTACTACGCTACCTCTCTGTTATGTATTCTTAGCCTTGGATGGAAGTCCCTTTGTCGAACTGCCCCTCTCTGCACTAGAAGCTCACTCCGAAATTCTCGACAAACCACGCCCCAGAATTTCGATCTAGCTCAAGTGCTGCTCCCACTGTGTATTCTCCAACTGACCCCAAGCCTACCTTTATACTTTCCCTATTGAGAAATCAACAGCTATTATCTAATCTCTAATCAATGGCTAAGATTAAATTAGACTTGATCCTCATCTCTTAGAAGCTTCTCGCCCGTATTTTCATTAATACCCATTAATATTTTAATTTTCCTAAGTTTAGACTTAGGAACCCCATTAAAAATATTAATAATTTTAATAAAATACAATTCAAGTGGAATTTCACCAAACGATTTCTGGGTCTTGGAGATTTCGTGTGTTCTAGACTCTCCACAAAATTTTGGAGATAGAGCACATCCAATGCTACCCAAAAATCAACAGTCCCTCATAGTGAGGAATGTGCTCTAGCAATACTTCCCATAGAAGTATCACACTGATGTACAACATCGGTCCTCTGTTTTGCTGATGCTCGGCCTGCTGCCCTTCATCCACTGCGTTACAGCAATCTGTACTGCTACCCATGACACTGCTACTGTCACTGTTGCATCTATACTGCAGCTCCCTCTCAATATGCTACATCATGTTGCCCATAGCACTGCCACTGCTAACTATTGCACTGCAACTCAATTGCTGAGATGTAAGCAACTAAAAAGCCACCCAAAAGCTGACATGTTGGTCAGTCTAGATGCCCCTTGATGCTGAAGCTACCTCTGTTGCTAATCTGTGCTGACCCTCTGATGCTACTGCACTGCTGTTGTATCTTCTTTGTGCCTTCCGCACTGTTGCAACACACCACTGCGGTGCTTCAGAATTTGGCACTCTTTCTTTGCCACTGTTGCTCCATCATCCCTTGCACCAACTGACTCCTGTCATTCTGCTACTATCATTAAGGGCTCCCGTAGCTGTATGTGATCCAAGAGTTTAGGCACCTCAAGGATCCTACTCGTCTATGTAGTCCTCTCGACTATAGCTCAATATCGCCCCACCTCTTCTCTAGAGGTGCATGAGCACTCATGGCACAATCATCATCGTCCTCTTTGTCATCTTGCGTTGGAGCAGCTTTTGAGTCAGACTTCTCTTCTTTTCCCTTCTTCTTCTAAGGGCACTGCGTGGCGAAATGACACATTTCTCCATATCTGAAGCATCTGACTTTGGATATGTCCTTCTTTCATTTCTGTTGCCCTTGCTGTCCCACTGATGCGAGAGCCGCATCCTCCTCTTCCTCCTTGATTCTGACCCCTTTGTTGTTGCTTCCCACCCTGGTCAATCACCTGATTTCTTCCTATCAAAGAGCTGCCCACATCTCCTCCCAATTGGGAAGAGAAGCCTTGTCGAAGATTCTTTGGACGAAGGATTCCCAGTCTTCAGTGACTGCATTTAGGGCAGTCCTGACCATAAATTCAGCATCTGGTGTAGACCCTACGGAAGTTAGCTGGTCACGGATCCTTTGCAACCTAAGAAGGAAGGTATCGATTTCTTCTCCCTTCGACATCTGAAACTGTCTCAGCTGACTCTCAAGCAACATCTTCCGCTGAACGGAAGTTCCCTCGTACAATGTGGTCAAGGCCTCCCATATTTCCCTTGTTGTGTCTTTCTCAACAGTATGTGGGATCACATGATCCTTGACCCCGTCCAAGGTCATGCACTTTGCTTTCGCGTGATCCTCCTTGTACTTCTTGAGAGGATCAACATCAACCAGGACAACAACCGTCCTTAAGGATCCTGGCCTTCCAAATGATGAAGTTGGATGCCCCTCCAACCTGTCCTGATCCCTCAGTCCATTAACAACCATCTCTACACAAATGAATGTCAAACTAGTTCTCTTCTTCCTCTTTCGTTGTTGCCCCAGCAAAACTCGGATCTAGATTTCTTTGGTGCTAGAAATCCTCTAAGGAACAAGGTCCCTTTGAATTTCGATTTCCTTCACAGAAATCCTTCTGCCAACCATTGTCGAACCACCCCTCTGATCTCTCTTTGTTGTTGCTCAACACTGGATCTAGATTTCTTGCCAAGAAATCTTCTGAGGCACTGATTCCCTCTACTTTGCTTCTACCCCACTAGGTACTGTTTTGCACCAACAAAATCAACACCCCACCAGCACCTCAAGATGAAATCTACACTGCACCTCTAGCCACGGCAACCGGAAAAAAATGAGACTCAACAATCTCCATGCTAGCCCAGTAACCACTATGATGCCCTCTGCAGCTACAACGTCACCCAATCAAGCTGATGCAGGTTCTACATGAGCCTCTCTTGGTGACTGTGTCACCCCTCTTCTACTCTCTTGGCCTAAAACTGCACTCTCTCAAGACAATTGTCTTCACACACAGATTTTCCTCTATCCTTTCATTGATGACTTCAGTCCTCCTTGATCTACAATCGCTCTGATACCATGTGAAAATTTTTAATCTAACAATCCAGAAATCCTATTGGACTAAATTAATTTGCATTACCTACTTGTGTTCTTCATTTTAACATGTTATTTTCAGAAATATTCAGAAAATATTAATGCAAATACACTGTAGCCTACACCACTATACAGATCAAGTACTGAAAAATAAATGAGACAACCACACAAAGGACACACTTATTTTTGGACTAAATGTCCCCAGAATAACCCAATGCGGGAAAACTGGTGCAGCAGATATGAGAGTTTTATTATTAAGCAGATTTATGAATACAACTAGGGTGCCAAATCCGGATCATCCAACAGAGAACAAACCCGACAAAAGTACCTCTATCCAGAGAGATATTTTGGCGAATCCAACAACTAGATGAACAAACCCCACTGGTGACTGTGTTGTCCCAAGTGTTGTGCAGCGATGGCTGCTCCCAACTCTGGGTTGGAATTGCGTCACCTCCTCTAGGAGCTACATCACCCTAGTTGTATTCATAAATTTTCTTAATAATAAAATCCCAGTGCTGCCTCTAAGTGACTGCCTCAGACCTCCAGCCTCTGCGTCACCCTTTCTGGAGCTGTGTTGTCTCTCCCTGGTGCTGCGCTGCCTCTCTACTATGTATTCTCGGCCTTGGACGGATGTCCCTCTGCTAAACTACCCCTCTGCACTAGAAGCTCACTTCAAAATTCTCAGCGAACCACGCTCCATAATTTCAATCTAGCTCAAGTGCTGCTCTCACTGTGTGTATTCTCCAACTGACCCCAAGTCTTCCTTTATACTTTTCTTGTTGAGAAACCAATGACCGTGATATAATCTCTAATCAACAACTAAGATTAAATTAGACTTGATCCTCGTCTCTTAGAAGCTTCTCACCCATATTTTCATTAATACCCATTAATATTTTAATTTTCCTAAAATTAGACTTAAGAACCCCAGTGAAAATATTAATTATTTTAATAAAATACAAGCCGGGTGGAATTTCACCAAACAATTTCTAGGCCTTGGAGACTTCATGTGTTCTAGCCTCTCCACAAAATTTCGGAGCTAGAGCACATATGATGCTGCCCAAAAATCAACAATTGGCAGTTGTAGGGTGAGCATTGAGAGCCATGGGCCTCCACCATAGCAGATATTACTTCATGGATCCCCAACAACACTCATCGATTGCTCATGTTCCACCACTGGGATGAGGATGAGGCACTTAGTCCACCATGCCTAGTCAGCTCCACTGTTGCACCATGCACTTGACAAATGTTCTAGGGTCCACAGGATGTCTCCCATTGCAGAGAGGGATTATGTCATTACTCCAACCCTTACAGATAGTCTACAAGCATATTTGATCCATTTGGAAACCCATGAGGACGTCATTGTGCTCCCACACCCACTTGGGAGCACCACAAGTTCTTGTTTGGAAAACAAGGGGCCAACCCCTTGTCCTTTATGTTTGGAGCTCATTTCTACATCATGGCACCCCTTGGAGTTAATTAGGCCTCCTCAAAAGCCCAACGACTCACTTTGTTGATCATTCGACCCTCTTGAGAGACTTATTGTTGAAAATAGCAACAATAAATGCTAAAAATAGCATTCAGTATATTCCAATTTTAGTTTGTCCTTGAATTAGAATTGTGAATTAAAATTCGAATTTAGTCTCACTAGCTGCTTGAAAAATAATTAATTAATTCATTATGGATTTATTAGTTGGAGAAATTCAAACTAGAAGTCTTTGTGAAGTCATGCAACAGTTATTCCTTTGATTGAGGAGATTATCCCTTAATTAAGGAGATAAGGATGAGTTGTAATTAGTTAGCTTAGTTAACTGAGTTAAGTCCAGTTAAACTAGTTCCAAACAGTTTGAGGAACTAATTGTGAGTTCAGTCAGTTAATGCATGTATGCATGCAACTAGTGTACTCCAGATAACTTAAGATTCTCTCATAAATAACTCATGCATGTCAGTTCAGACAAAGACCCAGTTGAGATTAAAGACAGGGACAGTGTACTATCAGTTGGAGGAATTTTCCTACAAGGGAAACTCATCCATGCAGAAGGAACAAGGTTCCTTGAGGATTGCGCAGTTCTGATAATGTGTCAGAGCAGGGTGTGAGATCAGTGTGAGTGATCAGTGTTACACTTGGTAACAGTAGGATCACCCAGAGAAATTGCGCAAGGAAATAGGAGGCTTGGAGGGCAGAGGAGAAGGTTTGTGAGAAGCCTTGTTTGCCTGTGAGCATCCAGGAGGATTGTACTAAGCGCTGGCTAGTTGTGAGAGCTAAAGCTTTGTGTAATCTTGATGTATTTCCACCTTGTATGATAATACAGATAGTGGGGTTTTTAGCTGAGACTTTCCCCTGAGTATTTTCTGTGTTTCATGTGTATTGATTCTTCTTCTTTGTTATATGTGTTTTGTTTGATCTTACTCAAATCGATTAAGCTTCCACAAGTTTGATTGTAGAAGTAGATTAAGTATTTTGCTTTAGCATACTACATTATCAGGTTAATCTACAGTGAGAATTTCTACATGGTATCAAAGCTAGCTGATCCATAGATAAATTTATACACTTACCTTTACATTATTGAGCTATTTGGTGGGTTTGTCACCAAAAGTATTGTTATTGTGCACATTATTTTATTTTAGGGGTTCAATTAGGCCAATTTAGCGAAATCAAATTCATTAAAGAGTGTATAAATACAATTGAGATGATTAATTTTGATCATCATCACTTGGATTCAGTTATTTGCTCTTGTGAGATTTTCTCTATCCCTTTTGGAAGATGAGTTTAGATGTTGTGGAAGACTTTTGATGTTTGGATATCTCTCTCTTCTCTTAAAGCTTCATTATTGGCATAATTTGCTGATTAGATATACTCTTTTGTACAAGTGCTCTTTTCATGCTTATTCTTGTTATTTACTTTGTCACATGAATGTTGCTGGGATTTTCGCTATACAAGCCTGAAATTTACTACTTTTCTATACGAATTAGTGAAAATTATGATCTTTTATAATGTTGCATCATGTCATGGGCCGTGTGTGAATGGGTGAATGTTCCTAGAGATAATTTGTAATAAATACATCTCGATAAGTCATCAATTCTTGCAAATCGAGGTATAAAGTCCTTGAAGCAATTGTTGTCATGCCCTAATGCCATGCGAAGTTGTTTTAAAGCCTCGTTGATTGGGTGAACTCTTTCCAAACCATAAATTCTCCTTAACTCCATCTCTCTGAAAGGACAAGGTGCTAATCCTCCATAGGTGATCACTTTCAACGCTTATTCTTTTCACCTCCATCTTTTTCTAGGCCACCTAGGGCATTAATTATCTCAAAATCTATCCATCCAAACACTTCGATTTTTGGTCCAAAACTACGTGATATTTTCTCTAGAGACCCTCCAAATTTGAAGCAAATCCAACAATGGGATCTTGAGATATAGCCAATCCTAGCTTAAGGACCATTTTTTGCCCTAGTTTTCCCTTGGCTAGTGTCCTCATTAGGATCATTGAATTCAAACCTCAAATAAAATCTGTCTTTTGATCCTCTTCTCCTCCCTAATTAGGTCAAGTCTCTCATTGAGTGATCAACTCCATACCCTTGACCTAATTTTGGGTCTACTTGGTCCTGTGTGGTCCTGCTTCTTATCAAAGCTAATTCTTCAAAGACCATTTAGAAACCAAGTCTCCACAAGGATTTTCAGGGCTAGGAATCTCCCTTGCAAGTCATACCTTCAAACCGTAGCCCCTAAAATCTTCCTAGCCCCTTTCACCTTGCTTCCCAAGCAAGCAAGCCACATATTTGAGCTTCTCTTGTGAATAGGCTTTTGGGATCACCTTTTATCCTATCATTGATATATTCATTGTAGTGATCCTTATTATATCGGGTCTCCTCCCATCGATGAAAGTCCATAAAGAGTAGGGAGCCTTAGCTGAGGTGACAGTGGGCTATCGCTCTATTGTTGCCCCTAGACCTAGTGATTGTTTTATAGGATCCACTCCTTGTTGATTTGCGGCAGCATCGGATGTGCTCTAGCCACGAAATTTGGTGGAGAGGTTGGGGCACATGAGATCTCCAATACCCATAAAGGGTTTGGGCAGATTCTAAACAGATCAGGAGATATTAAAATAATTAATATTTTTAATGGAGTCCCTAAGTTTAAACTTATGGAAAATAAAATATTAATGTGTATTAATATGAATCTGTGTTAGAGTGATCCAAAAGACATGGATCAAGCCAAATCTAATCTTAGCCTTTGATTAGGGACTTAATCTCGGCCGTTGAGATGTCAACAGGAAAAGTATAAGAGGAGGCTTGAGGGTCACTTGGAGATTGCACCAGATGATTAGTGATTCTATTCTCTAGAGTGGGGTTTGCTAAGAGAGATAGAATCAGTGATCGGGAGAGTAGCTGAGGGGCATTGAGTACAGAGAGACAGAGAAGCAGAGATAGTGCCGAGATAGCAACAGAGCAGCCAGAGAGAGACGCAGAAGCAGCGAGTGCTGACGCAAGGCCACGTAGAGGCAGCGAAGTGCTGTGCAAAGCACCAGAGGGGCCAGCGTAGCTAACGCAGAGGCTTAGAGAGCTGAAGCAGGGCCTCCTGGGGCTGACGCAGGCCAAGATAGCCTGACACAGGGCCAATGCTGGGCTAAGAGAGGCTGACACAGTCCAGAATGGGCAGACATTGGGGTTTCAGGGGCAAATTGGTGCTGAGTAGCTACTGGAAGGATTATCCAGGGTTTCAGTTAGTAGATTTGTCTGAAACAGACAAGTATTACTGCTAATGAAATTCTCTGTTGGGTAGGCTAATTTCGGCAACCAGATTGTACTCTGATATTGCTTAATAAGAAAACCCTCAAATAGTTGCACCAGTTTTCCCGCATTGAGTTTTTCTGGGGACATTGGTCCAAAAATAATGGTGTCATGTGGTGTGTTTGTTCTTGTTTCTTTTAGTTGTTGATCTGTAATATGTTGAGCATGCACTGGTGTTTATTTTCAGTATTTACTTTGTAAATAACTTTTTAAGGAAAAATAACAAGTAGGTAGGAATAAATCAAATAAAGTGCATGAAGGGTTTTTAAGCTAAGTAAACTTATAAACTTCAACACTCCTGGGACGCTTGCTAGTTTGAGCAGTAACAGAGCCCAAACAAGGTCAGCTCTTCCCCACAATCTATGAACTTGAAGTCCAAGGGTTAGCGTACCTATAAATCTCTATAATTTTCTCAAGATAAAATTGTTAGATCATATGGTGAATCAGATCACCTAAGATAACTTTTACCAATAGAATTTTCTTATCACCGAGAATTGGAATAACAATTTATAAACAAATTATTTAGCACAATCTAGGATACCACATAGCTAACACACTACAAATCAGTAGAAGAAGAACACCATGAACTGAAACCCCAAATTCTTTCTATCATGATAAAAAATGTTCCCAACAGAGCAGCATCTCAATACCAACGTTAATTTTTTTTCTGATCCATAGATCATCATATCTTCTAATAGAAGCTCAATAGCTTCTTTATATAGAGAAACCCCTCCAAGTAGAAAATAATGGATAGTTGGTTTGATCTTTGTCAAAATAATCTCGACCGTTGAAAATAACTTGATCATCTTTTAATCTCCATCATCGAATTTTTTATTTTGAGGAAAAAATTCGAATTTTTCTTAAAAACCACTTTTAATTAATCCAAAAAAATAATATTTTGGATTAATTTCCTCAAAAAATTGCACTTTGACTTAATCACCAAGGTCCAAGGGCTCAAATTTTCTTAAAATATCCATTTTTCCCTCGGTGGAAGACCTCCAAAAATTGACTTCCTTTTGAGTCACGAATTATTTATTATTTTCCACTTGGAGAGAAATTAATTTCTCTATAATTATTTGACTCTAAATTAATTAATTTTTTAGCTTGGGATTTTTAATTTAGTTTAGCCAGAAAAATTAATTAATTGACTCTAGAGGGGATTTAATAGATTTTCCACCCTCACAATATTTTAACCCTGGTGTCTCATTGCGAGGGACGACGCACCAAAATATTTTTACATCAAATAATTACAATATCAACCCTTGAAAAGGAAAACGCCTTTACACACAGACCCTCAATAATTTACCTAATTCTGCAACACAATGTGATTTAGTATGAAACCAAGTGTGATTGTAATAAGATAATTTAGCCATGGTGTCTGACTGCGAGGGACTGTGCACTAAAATTATTCCCAAACACACTTTTACAATAGACTTGATATAACACTAAGACTCACCTAATATTTTGTCAACAAATTCCACCCTAGCTTTGGGGTTTAAGCTCGAAGAAAAACTTTATCGATTAGGTGTGTTTACAAACACACATAATTTGGGGAGGTTAAAAAACTTCTTAGGATGAAATCCTTTGCCAAAATCATAGGCTTACCTAGGTGTTAGTACATAATTAAATGGTCATACTAGCATCATTTATAATAAAACTTGCAGAAATTGGGTTTACAATGATATAATCATGTTGGTTGATGACTTTGACCTTCAAAAATTTTGCTCCACTTCTTTGTATTTTGTTTCCTTGGATTGTTGACAAAGCGTGATCAACAACCCCCAAATGTGGGTTTGGGGCACAAAACTGAGTCTCATGGGTCTCCAAGTGATAAAATCTTTATCTATGCTCCAATGTTGAAAGCACTAAAGATGGTGCTAGCCCTCCCATGTCTCAAGACATGAGAAAAACCTCATCTAGGCCCTGGATCAACTGCCACATCAAATATATATTGCTAATTTGGTTGGAGGAAAACTAGTCCAAGTGCATCATCCCATGAATAATATAGGGCAAAGTGCAAAAGTTGTGGGTGTTGAAAGTTCCTATGGATATGAATGACGCTCTACAATTGTTTGGAGTCTCATGGCTCTCAACGCATCACCTGTGGGTGTCAATACGTCCCTCTGGAGGACTTGGACCATAGTTAAGTTGCCCAAACCTATAGAGGGAACCACCTGCCAATCACACACAATATCCAATGTTGTCACTTTCATCATCAAGTACATTAGTCATTATTGCATCTAAGTGAACCAATCTTAAAAGAAATGGGCATAATAACACTCCTTATGTGACTTCTCTTCCAAATTAGGGCCTTAATTACGCAATTGTGTTACCTCCCTAGGTAGGATTGGTTACTAGACAAACCCTATTAGGTGTTCCCAATCCCCAAAGGGAAGTGATATGTACTCAGTCCACCCATCAATCAATAGGTTCCATGTGAATAATGATGGAATGGAGGGGGAAAGAACTCTATGGTGAAGGGCCATGGTCAAAGGGACCAGATATGATGGAATACCTCATCTCGGGTGTATATAATTGAGGATGGAGCAATTGTGGATGCATGTGTTACCTTGGCCTTTGCTTTTCCACCCCTTTGTATTGCCTTTTACTGTTTCTTGAATTTTCCTTGTATTATTGCTCGTAGCTCAAGGAATGAGAGTTTGCTTTATATGATATGTAGCAGTGTTGTGAACATTGAGATCATCATTAAGTCAACGAGTGTCCAAAATCGGTAAAAATCGGCGAATACAAAAAATATCATTTTTTTTTCAATTTTGTTAATATCTAAAGCATCCACAAGATAAAATAAATGCATTGACACATAAATATGAAAAGAGAACTAATATATAAGATGAGTGATATCATGTCTAGTGCTACATCATACATAACAGTGAATCATGTCCTAAATACTAAGCCTGAGTCCCGACTCATCCTCAAAATATCAATAAAAAATATAATAATGTATCTCATATCATGAGTCATAATATTATATACAATGAAATGAACCAAATAACTAATACCACTAATTTCCTCTATCCCTCTTGCGAGAAAATGTAACAACTTTCCCTCTAGATGAAGAAGGTGTTGGGGCTAGCACTGGCAGTGGACTCTGCTGTGCTCTAGAAGTTGAAGAACTAGGAGCTATAGGAGCTAGACCACGTCCTCTACTGGTGACCATGGTAGGTAGTGTCACCTCCTCCTCCTGATGCTCCTCCTCCTCCTCCTTCTCTGTCGCTGCTACCCCCTCCACTACCTCCTCCTCTAACCAATCAAGGGCCGACTCCATGTTAGCCCTCTCGACCTCAATCCTCCATGCAACAGTGGTGTCAATCCCATCCCAATTAGATGGCCTCCACATCAAGTGTCTTCTCAAGTTGGCTGTAATATCCCCAATGAATTAATTTTGTTAAGAAGAATTTCTATTTTTTGCAATTTTGATTTGGTGAACACCAATTTTGGCACACAACTTAGGAGAATGGATAATTCAAAGGAAGATTTAATTTTTGGGCAAAGAGAGGAAATACACACTCTTTGGAGAGCTCGACTTGGAGAGAGATGGAGGGAAAAAGGAAATTTGATGGGTTGGGCCCATAAGGCAAGAGAAGCGGCATAAATTATAAATAGGATGTGGAGCACTCATTTAGGTACCTTTTGCTAATTTAACCATTACACCATTATTGCTCAAGTTGTTTAGCAGGGTCACAAGTGTTGCCCAGCAACAAAGATTTATGAGGGGAAACCTCACCCTTTCATCGGTGAACCTTGAGTGTCACCCAAGGAAGGTATTGCCATAATTTTCATGGAGGCTTGGGGAGAAGTTTCCAGGTGGTACGAGTTGCCCTTGCTTCAGACTAGACATAGAAAAGGGAGCCACGCAGTCTTGTGAGAGAGTATTCCAGAGGAGAGAGCATTGAGACCTTCTAGGCCCATTCCTTGGTGAATTTGGAGTAGATTTTCGATGAATTTGTAGGCTTGGAGAGTGTGCTTTGCCCATGTCAAATTTATCTTGCAAAGGCTTGCACAGTAGCTGTTATGGGTTGTGCAGTTCTTAGTGGAGATTTTCGTGGGGAAAGCTTGGCTAAAGGATTTGGGGTTGAATTGAGATGGGGATGCCAAGGGTTGATTAGGGGAGATTTCTTAGCCTTTTTGGAGGGGTTGCAAAGGCAGATTTCTTGCCTGTCATATTTTCCAGGCAGTTGAGGAGCCCATAGAATTTTGGGGTGATTTGGGAGCATCAAAACTAGACCAAACCTTTTATGGGTTTTTCTGGGTTTGTGGTGGAGAGAGTAAGATTAATTTGGTAGAATTTTCTGGGCACTTTTGGAGGCTCAAACAGGGGTTGCCTCTAGCCAACAGTTATTGGTAATTTACACCATTTTGTAGGTTTTCCGAGAGATTGGTATAGGAAGATTCCTTTCTAGGTTTGGATAAGTATTTTTGGGAGAAGCTACAGCTACATTTTCAGGTGATTCCAAGCATCATAGAGGGTCATTCTCAGCATTTCTAGTGCAACAACAATTGCCAATTTATGGGTATGCACAAAAGGATATTGGGCCGAAGTTTCCTAGCTCTTGGCGTCATCTCCTCCACTTAGGTTTCTCTAGCTTGCTTACACAAACCCAGGTACACTTGTTCCTTGCTATATGTACTCCTTACAACTCATAATTTAATAAAATGGCTTAGCTTATTTGCCCAACTTCTTGGTGTTTTTGATGGTGCATGTGTATTTATGATTTATTTGTTGTAGCCTAGTTCATGTGTTTGTTATTAGCTGTAAATTTCAATTTGGAATATTACAGTGGTATCAGAGCCATGATTTAGGCCAACTATGGGGTAGTCAACTAGATCATGGAAGATTTGGGCATATATGCACAGTGACGGTTTAAACCATAGTCAAACCATGGCTCAAGGAAGATTTAGTATGCAGGAATTTTGGGGTGAAATCTGCTAGAGCGATTAGAGGTTGGCTCAGTTGAGGAAGTTGTCTGACCAGATCCATCCTTATCCTTACAGCAAAGACACTAGAGTTGCACAAGTCGTGGGGGTACATCCATCTACACCATGTGGGGAGAGCTGACAAAATCAGGGAACTAGATCTCCTCAAAAGGAGCATAAAAGCCAGGGACAGTTAGAGAGTGAGACCAATCGGCGATTTTGTTGGTGGAGACCTGGATTTAGATATCAGGAGCCTGAGGAGGAGTTTGAGCATGAGGTTGGGAGCACGCATGGTTGTGAGGAGCACGTAGATAGACCCAACGTGGTGTAGGAGTCACCATTGTTGGAGACCTTTTTGATAGCACCGGCTAACACCTTGGTGGAGAGAGTAGAGCATACATCCATAGAACCATCTATTGATGAGGTGTCATTCCTAGTTGGCATTCGAGGAGACACAGAGGTACCCGGAGCCATGATTGAGTTCCCAGATGACAGCCACCTACAGTAGCATGGAGAACACATAGAGGGACGTGAGCTAGTCATGGAGGGCAAGTTTGTGACTCATGTTGAGCCCATGGGGGAAAAGGACGAGAAGTCATCTTTTGGGCCAGCCACAAATTTAGAGAAAATAGATGCATAGACCGTCAACAAAGTTGTAGTACTTCTAGACAGTAACTCTCTTTGGGCTTATATAGATGGGGCTTGCAACATTACTAGGTTACCCTTGCACAACGGAGAGAGAGATGCAGAGTCACCTCAATAGATTTTATGTGTTGACTAGGATGGTGAGATGAGATGACATGAGCTACGCAGGGTGCAACACTCGCAGGATGGAGGGCTTTTTCTATGTGCGAGAGTTCGTACATTCGATCCCTCTCTTGGGGTTGGATGGCAAGAGATTTTGAGTTGGTACCCGATGGAGTGGGTTGGACTTATGGAGATGTTCATAGTCCGGAGTGAAGCTCAGTGGGAGCTCTCAGACACCGAGGGTACTAGAAGCACAGGTTGGCATTGGGATCTAGGTGGGGCTTCCTATCCGATATCAGACATGTGGGATGGCTATGGTATTGATGAGGTAGTCGAACTAGTGATTAAGCGCATGCATTCATTAGGGAAGTTCTAGACATCACAAGCGGCTAGGGAGTTTGTGAGTAAACTCCATGGGTTGTTTTGGCATGTTGGTTTCACATGGGGTTGCAAGATGATTAGCATTCTCTAGCAGGATCTAGTTGGAGGAGGTGGCATGGGTAGGCCACCGAACCAGGCACTGTATGGAGACGGTGTTCTCCCATTGAAGTGTTAGGCTTACGGGTCACTAAGGATCGACATAGCAAAGATATCGCCTCTAGCAATTGTGGAGTTAGGCCGCTCAAGTCTACCAAGATGGATGAGGAGACATAGAGCATGTCATGGTGGGTTCACTAGAAGAATGACAGATACTTTGGCACTTGCGGGATACCATATGTTACAGGGTGGTATGGCAGTAGGCAGTGGTACACAAGACTACACAGAGTTATGTCGTAGGGTTTAGTGTTATATACAGGGATGTGGCCTGATGCATACAAACCCAATTTTAGACCATATCATCTAGTGGTGTGCAAGGCTATGCAGCGAGGAGTAGTGGCCTGTAGAGGAGCATGGAGATGCATGGTAGTGTGCCATAACATGTCGGTTTACACTGTGGAGTAGAAGAAGTGACTCACATCGCATTGAGTAGCCGCGGGGAGTGTTAGGTACAGTGACACAAGTAGGACACGAGCTGGTACAAGATGGTATAGCAGTAGAAGGGGGTATCTTTCGGTGTATAGGGGTAGGCGACAATGTACAGTGGCATGCGGAGGAGTACAGGGATGGTTGGTGGTATGTAGGGTGTCTGATGCAGCATAGCGGACTCTTGGAGCATTGCCTCGAAGGAGACCTATGGACAATGACATTAGGTGTACCATTGGGGGCAACTCACCTAGGATTGATGGGGACGTTGTTGAGCATCTGGGGACACCACGTCTAGCGGAGACAGGTCTTCGATTGGGTTATCAGCATATCTGAGGCGGAGAGAGGGATGTTTGTAGGATTACTCTTCAGTATTCCAGCAGACTCTTGATCATACCCTTGGGGACCTAGCCACCCATCACCCTCTAGTGTTGCTTATAGTCGCAGAGTGTTTGGTTGTTGCCCCTTGATGCTCTTCGTTCAGGCAGCAGGACATGGGAGGCTCATCCTAGGCAGTTGGATGAGACACCACATGCCATGGGCAGGGAGGAAGTTGAGACACTTGGTGGCTGCATGGGCTGACCGATACAGGATTAGGGATGGTGTGGATATTTGTCGAGGTATCATATGTTCCACCCATGGGCTCACACTTGGGACATGATTGCAAGAGAGCCGCATGATGCACTTTCAGTGGGGCAGTCTGAGGCGTTACATGAACATGACAGATAGTAGATGGTAACCTTCGTCTACAAGAGGGTGTCCAGACTTCAAGCAGTTTCTGGATGTATCATCAGGAGTTGGGATAGTGGATCTCCCTGTGGCTTGGCACGAGCAGGGAAGATTGGCATGTGTCGGACAGATTCTTAATACTTGGGGACCACCTATGGGATACATACAGGGGTCAGAGATGAGGATTGAAGGGGCTCTAGCAGGTAGCAGTGCTACACAACGGCAACCCATGAGGTGTGGGAGTTGTGAGCCCCCAGTGTGGCTGGGGGATATTGGGATCCAAGTGGTGAGTGGATCACTCCACTTTTTGATGGGCAGCGCTATGATGGAGTATGATCCAATTCTTTCCTAGGCTGACACATGGGGAATCCCTAAGACCTTCATCATATGGCAAGGCAGGTTGCTGCTCAGGGTTGAGGTTAGCCGTGTAGCGGTGGACTCGAGCATTGTTGAGTTGCCCTTGCAGGTTGGGCATAGTGTTGATCATGATAGATATAGTGGTCGATCGTTACCAGAGGAGAGGATTTGGTACGAGTATGTTGAGCAATCGGGCATGACCGCGGTGTCACGATATCAACGGGATAGGTTCATTCTGTGACAGGCAGGAGACTTTGGCATAACAAGGCTTAGCAACTCATCTACCCATAGAGGTGAGCTGGTTTCTATAGGGGAAGGTCATCCAGATCTTCCATTGGGTTTTAGTGATTTGTTGATGGTATGGGGGACTTCACTAGTATGGCAGGGGGATCAGCACGAGGAGATCAGGTGAAGCTCAAGTAAACAAGGATTCGATCCCATATGGATTGGATTGCATCATTAGGAGTCTACTCTTGAAGTGAACGAGAAGGACTATTTACCAGAGCAGTTCCACGAGGAGATGATCAGGATTTTATTCTACCTTAATGCTCTACTTAGCGGTGATACATAGAGGGCGTCTAGTGCCCATGCCGGGCTGGGCAATGGGTGAAGTGAGTGATGCCTCATGTTGATTAGGATGGCTTGGGATCTTAGTATTGAGGGATTTCCCTAAGGCGGGACAGCGCAAAGATAAGGGATAACTCGGTGGCACATTTGGAACCCCGATATTGTTTGCAGCAACTCTTTGGGTCAGTTGATCAAGAGGGTGCTTGTTTAGGCATTGCTTGAGGACAAGCTATATTTGGTGGGGAGGACTGTTATATCCCCAGTTAATTAATTTTGTTAAGAAGAATTTCCATTTTTTGCAATTTTGATTTGGTGAACACCAATTTTGGCCCACAACTTAGGAGAATGGATAAATCAAAGGAAGGATTTATTTTTTGGTACAAAGAAGGATCCACTTTAGAGGAAAGCGGGAAATCATGAAGTTAGTGGAAGGTGGGGACGACTCCATGAGGAAATACACACCCCTTGGAGAGAGAAGGAGGGAAAAAGGAATTTCGATGTGTGGGGCCCACAAGGCAAGAGAAGGGGCATAAATTATATATAGGAGGTGGAGCACTCATTTAGGTACCTTTTGTTAAGTTGACAATTACACCATTGTTGCTCAAGTTGTCTAGCTAGGTCATAAGTGTTGTTCAGCACCAGAGATTTCCAAGGGGAAATCTCACCCTTTCTTCGATGGACCTTGAGTGCCACGCAATCTTGTGAGAGATCATTCCGAAGGTAAGAGAATTGAGACTTTTGTTAATTTTAGGTTTGTTCTATGCTTAGAGCAATTTACTTTAATTTTTCATATTAGCCCAATGTCAATATTTAGATTAGCAATCACATCAGCATGATAGAAAAGCACAGATAGAACATAAACATAAACAGTAGAAGACAAGCCAAGACAAGAGGACACAAAATGTCACACCAACCAGGGACAAACCCCAATGTGGGGAAACCCTTGATCAAATCTTCTTATAATATTCAATAGTTTAGCAGAGAGAGATAGTACAAATATACAAATCTAAGATTTTATGACAGCAATAGTAAAGCCTTGACCAGAGAGGTCAATGTTGGTCAAATAGGATAGAATATTCCTTTGAAGATCATTCATATGGCACCAACAGGATACTCATTAAATTAGGCCAAACATGGTCAAACCTTGACACAATATACCTCCCAGAACGTTGTTGTCTTCTAGTTGCACTGGTTGTCACTAATTCATGAGTTAGGGCATCAACCTTCAGCACTTATCCTTCACTCATTCAACATTACAGGCCCTCAAAGGATGTGGTGCACCAAGGTGAGGCTACACCATTGTCAAGTTATCTTTGGCTTGTGCAACCCTTTGACTAGTCTTTGCTGCTGGCTATGGCATGTGGCCTAGCCTAGCAGCAAGATAGGCTTACAACCTTCCACCAAACAACTTCCAATAACCATCAATGCAGCAATCTAAGAACTCGGCTTACTATCATTACTTTCTAGGCACCCAATCTGCATACCTATGCTGATCTGATCAGAGCCTTTAGGGCAGACTTCTTTTCCGCACAGCCTCACCTTATGCTGCGGCGCCTTTTCCTTGCAAACAGTCCTTGACCCAAGCCTAGGAACAACCTCTATCACTGTGTTGTTACCTCCAGCAACTCATGCTTGTTTCACAGAGACAACAAGCTTCTTCTTGTTGTGTTAGGGCTCCTTTTGTTGCTGCTAAAGGTCTATCCTTAGTTGTGAATTAGGGCTTATTATATCTGCGACCAGGTCTTCTTTTGCTGTGGCTTTTGCTATTAGCATTTCTAGTGCAACAACAATTGCCAATTTCTGGGTTTGTGCAAAAGGATATTGGGCCGAAGTTTCATATCTCTTGGGGTCATCTCCTCCACAGGGGTTTGCTCAACCTTGTTTATGCAAGCCCAGGTGCACTTGTTCCTTGCTATATATACTCCTTACAGCTCATAATTTAATAAAATGACTCAACTTATTTGCCCAGTGTCTTGGTGTTCTTGATGGTGCATGCATATTTATGATTTTATTTGTTATAGCCTAGTTCATGTGTCTACTATTAGTTGTAAATTTCAATTTGGAATATTACACTGCCTCCCCTACAATCGAAGATTATAGTAGATGTTTTTGATGGTGCATGCATATTTATGATTTTATTTGTTATAGCCTAGTTCATGTGTCTGCTATTAGCTGTAAATTTCAATTTGGAATATTACATTGCCTCACCTACAATCGAATATTGTAGTAGACGTAGACCATATCATTAAGTTGTTGGGTGTTAATTTTTCAAATTGTTTTATGATGTATCAATTACTTTAGCCCAATTCCACACCTTAATTAGCAAAATTTCCAATTACAATTAAATTTTCCATTAATCAATAGTAATTGAAGACAAAACAATAAATGCAATGACAAATGAGACAATCAACACATCAATAAGAGACACCATGTTTGTTCAAAGACCAAGGAAAAACCCCACAAGAGGGAAAACCCTTTGAAATTATTCTTCTATTAGATTGTCATAAAATGTTCAGCAAAGAGTACAATGAGCCCAATACAATATCATCTAGCAAAATAACCCAATACAAATCTGAAACAAACTTCCAGAGTCACTGTGGTACAGAGAGAAACTCTTCAGCTTTCGGTCGACTGTTGTCAACTTCAGTCAAATGTGAAACCGTAGCTCAAAACCCCAATCGCTCCCATCAGGTTGACATGCAAGCGACTATAGCCTCCCAGTCGCTCCCTTGGCCTTAGCAAGTGTGCGATTGTGGTCAATTTAACCCAGTGTCATGTGTGCGACCGGAAAACAGAAACCCTAATCCTTATGAGCCATAGACCTAAAACTTCGGACCCTGTGCAAGCTTCCTCTGTCCAACCTGTGCGAGCAAATTCATAAAGAACAGAAGAAGATGCTTGGTTGGTGTCCAAATGATCTCTAGGTCACTTGTATTTATAGGCTTTCATGGATGTCCAATAATGTCCATTTGATGTTGAGGCCGACCTGTCAAAATGTGCATGTGTGGGTACAAATATTCAAAATCCAACTTCTGCTTGTCCAAATGAGGTGATCTTTAGGTCAACTTTGGTCCTCCCAAAAAGTGCAACTCAATGCCATCATCATCTCCATCATATGAGTTATCCAAGGTGGAATTTGACTGAGTTGCATATTTTAACACTGTCTCCTAATTAGGGAGGATTCCACCTATCAAAATTTGTCCATCGATCAATATGTCATCCTGTCATCGTATGTCCCATCTCTACTCAACTCTATTTGCTAAAACATTCTCGAATCTACAAAAGAAGAATCATTGGGGAGAAAAAGCTACCACCCTCTATCTCGTTGGAGAGCACATCTCAATCCGAAACCACATCGGAGAGCTACTAAGCAACCCAGAATCTCGTGGAGGAGCTACTACTACGACCCCATATCGAGCAATAGGTGATATAAGGGAGCTGCTACTCAACCCATCCTATTTCCTACTGATCTTCCCAACAATGTCCCTCAAGAGTCAAGTGGTAGAACACCTGCATCATAGTTAGAGCTTGGGCGAGATACTTGACTTACCAAAAGGTAAGGATCACAATCCCCCAAGCCTCCTCAACCCATTGGCCAGATGGGGAGGAACAATCCCAATAAGCCCAACTTGTGGGTATGATGCCAACTGGTGTATACTCTGCAAAGACCAAGATAGGGTGAGCCTCTACACCAACCCTATCGGTAATAGATAGGGGTGAAACCCTATTATCTAGAGATTTGTCAACCCCAAGAGCCCTCAACCTCAATTTCACACCCTGGGAGCTCAAACAGGGGGGAAAGAGTTGGCTCAGGATCCTCGATCAACGACACTCCTTATCAAGAGGGCTCACATCCATTAGTCCAAGCTGCTCTCTGAAGACCAAGAACTTTCCTTTCGGCAAATCCTTGGTGAGAATACTTGCAATCTACTCATCTGTCGATGTGTGATGGAGACTAATGACTCCTCTCTGCACCATGTCTCGAATGAAGTGATACCGAATCTCTATGTGCTTGGACTTGTCATGAAATACTGGATTCTTTGCCAGACGGATCCCAATCTTGTGTCGCAATATATCACTATAGTGTCTATGACATGCTCAAATAGCTCTCCAAGGAGCTTCCTCAACCAAACTAATTTGCAACTAACCATGCTAGCGTAAATATACTCTGCCTTGGCGATACTCAATGCTACGGACTTTTGCTTCCTGCTCATCCAAGATATCATGACAAATCCAAGACTAAACCAATATTCAGACGTACTCTTCTTGTCGATAACATTTCCTTCCCAGTCAACATCGTTGTATCCATGAAGTCGAACATCTCCGGTAGAATATCTCAGACCAAGTGTGATTGTCCCATGCAAATATCTCAAAATGGGTTTGGCAGCAATCCAATGTGCATGGAGAGGCCCGGTCATGGATTGACTCAACATGTTCACTGCATAGCATATGTCTGGAAAGGTGTTCATAAGGAACATAAGAGCCCCAATCAACTGTCTATACTCAGATGGATTCGCCAAATCAGGTCCTGTAGCTTCTCCACATAACCTCTTGAAGTTCACTTCCATCGATGTGGGAAGGGACTTGCATTTTGTCATTCCAAATCTCTCTAACAGCTTCAAAACATATTTTCCTTGTGAAAGGAAAATCTCACCAAGCTTTTGCCACTCCTCAAGGCCTAGAAAGTAGTGCATGAGTCCAAGTTCCTTCATCTTGAATTCAGAGGCTAGCTCCCTCTTACATTCGATCATCAGAGGCTCACTACATGTCAAGAATAGATCTTCTGTTGATTTCGGGTAGCATCGAATGTGCTCTAGCCATGAAAATTGGTGGAGAGGGTAAAGGGCATGAGACCTCCAAGACCTAGAAATGGTTTGGACAGATTCTAACTGGTTTGGGAGATATTAAAATAATTAATATTTTTAATGGAGTTCCTAAGTCTAAACTTAGGAAAAATAAAATATTAATGGGTATTAATATAAAACTGGGTTAGAATGGTCTAAAAGTCATGGATCAAGCCAAATCTAGTCTTAGCCATTGATTAGAGATTCAATCTCGGCCGTTGATGGACCAACTAGAAAAGTATAAGAGGAGGCTTGAGGGTCAGTTGGAGAACACACCAAGAGAGATCAAGAATTCGATTTTCTGGGGTAGGGTTTGCTAAGGAAATCAAGTGAGTGATCTGAGTTGTAGCTGAGGGGCAGTGAATACGTAGCAGAGAGGCAGAGTTAGTATCAGGAGGATCAGTGTAGAGCCGGGAGAGGTTGACGCAAAGCCAGCTAGAGGCTACACAGAGGCAGCCAATGGCCATGTGTGTGAGACACAGAGGGTCTAGAGGCTGACACAGAGGCTCCAGAAGCTGCCACAGGACCAGAGAGGCTGACACAGGGCCTAGAGGCAGCGCTAGGAGAATTTCGTGGGATAGACTGAGATCTGGAGAGCTGGATAGGGTGACGGAGTCCCTATCAGAGTGATGCAAAGAAGCATAAGCTGCATTGTTGTTGTGGGATCGTTCATTAGTGATTTAGCCAGAATATTTGTCTCCGACTGAGAGGTACTACTATCGAGGTCATTCTCTGCTAGGTGAGCCATTTCTAGCACCCAAGTTGTATTCTGAAACTACATAGTAATAAAACCCTCTGAATAGCTGCACCAATGTTCCCGAATTGGGTTTTTCCAGGGACATTAGTCAAACAACAACGGTGTCACTTGTGTGCTTGTGTGCTTGTTTACTTTCAGTTGATGATCTGTATGTGTTGATATTGTACTTGTATTTATTTTCAGTATTTACATGGTAAGTAACTTGTTAAGTAATTAAACAAGTAGGAAGAAATAAATCAGATAGTACAAGAAGAATTTATTACGGGTTAAACTTAGAAATTCCAACATGGTATCAGAGCGTGGTTGTAGATCAAAGGATAACTGAAGGCATCAACCGAGCAGAGCAGTAGCAGCGAAACAGTTGTCTCGAGTGACAGAAGTTGTTCCTAGCAGAAAGTAGCAAGGAAGGGGTGACACAGAGGGCCTGCATCATCAGTTCGAGCCAGGAGGAGGATCAGCACAGAGGCAGAGAGGAGCAGACCTGAGCTACGCACTGACGCAGTGCCCGGTCATCTTTCTCAGACAGGAAGGATTGACGCTATGGCCAAGAGGTGCATATTTTTCCAGTGTCGGGATTGCGCAGAGCTTAGAGGCTCAGTCCTGGAGGTTGCTGGAGGTTGCAGATAATTTGCGGAGCGAAGCTGGTGGGGTACTATGGTCAGAACAGTACCTAACAGGGCAAGACCAAGGAGGAGGGATTTCTCGGAAAGGAAATCGAGACTCAGAGGGAGTCAAACCGAGGACTTCCAGGAAGGAAGTAAAGAGACTCAGAGGAGTCGAGTAGCAAGATGGTAGTGAATGGGCTGAGAGATCAGGATAGATTGGATGGAGCTTCCAACTTCGTAGTCTGGAAGGCCAGGATCTTGTCCATTCTAGATAGGTATTGCATCAAGCACTTCGCCTTGAAAATGATAGCAATCCTAGTTGACCTAGCTGAAAATGAGAAGTACAAGGAGGCAATGGCCAGGGCAAAGTGCATCATCCTTGATGGGGTCAAGGATCATGTGATGCCACATATTGCCTAGAAGGACACGACAAATGAGATGTGGGAAGCCTTGAAGAAATTGTAACAGCATACTTCCGTGCAGAGTAAGATGTTACCTGAAAATCAACTGCGGTCATACCAGATGCAGAAGGGAGAGCAGATAGATGTCTTCCTCGGTGGATTGAAGGAGATCCGCGATTAGCTAACTTCCATAGGGGCCACGCTAGATCAGGAACTGATGGTGAGGACAGCATAGAACGCAGTCTCAGAGGATTGGGAGGTATTTGTCTAGAGCATACTAGGCAGGTCGAGCCTTCCAGATTGGGAGGGACTGTGGGCAGCTCTTCGTCAAGAAGAGATCAGACGGGTGACCAAGGCGAGGAGTAGTGAAAAAGGGGTCGAAATCAAGGAGGAAGAAGCAAATGCGGCTCTCGCATCTGCGAGAAAGCAAGAGAAGAGGAAGAAGAAGGACCTCTCCAAGATCAAGTGCTTCCATTGTGGGGAACTGCGTCACTATGCGAACCAGTGTCCTAGGAAGAAGAGCAAGGGAGAGGCTTCTAAGACCAAGGCAACACCAGCGAGGGCAAAGAAAGAAATCGAGACGGATGACGATTGTGCCATGAGTACTCATGTGCCACTTGAGAGAAAGTGGGGAGACATCGAGTTGTAGTCAGACGGACTACAGGCAATGAGGGGCAGGATCCTTGAGGTATCCAACCTCTTGGATTATACCTTGCTACAGGAGACCCGAAGAAGAGTAGCAGGACTCGCAGATGTCGGTAGAGACGGACGCAAATGAAGCGGCAGAGAGTTCTACATTTCAGGAGTCACGGACAGCGTAGAGGCTAGAAAGATGCAACATTGTGAGAAGCACGAGAGTATTGCACCAGTGCAGGATGGCACAGAGAGGTATGCAACAGTGCGAGATGCATGAAGTTGTTGCAGTAGCGCAAAGGTCAGTAGAGGGAGCACTTGCTAGCGGCAGAGGGAGCTTCAACAACGAGAGAGTCTCTAACCTGACAAGGATGTCAAAGTTGGGTGGATCAGTTACTTCCTTCTCAATAACTGGGTTGCAATGCAACAGTTAGCAGTGGTAGTGCTATGGGTAGCACAATGCAGCGTGAGGAGAAGGGGATGTAGTGCATATGCAGTAGTGGCAGTGGCATGGCCATGGGCAGCAACACAGATGCACAAGGAGTTGCCGTACAGATGCAGTAGTGGCAGTGGCAAGGCCATGGGCAGCAATACAGGTTGCAGCAGTGCAGAGGATGATGAGTAGAGAGGCTTAGCATCAGCATAGGTACCGATGTCGTATGATCAGGGTGATACTTAGTGAGGAGTATTACTAGAGCACAGTCCTCGCTAAGAGGGAGTGTTGATTTGGGTAGCATCGGATCTACTCTAGCCATGAAAATTGGTGGAGAGGCTAAAGCACATGAGATCTCCAAGACCCAAAAATGGTTTGGACAAATTCTAACTAGCTTGGGAGATATTAAAATAATTAATATTTTTAATGGAGTTCCTAAGTCTAAACTTAGGAAAATAAAATATTAAAGGGTATTAATATAAAAATGGGTTAGAATGGTCCAAAAGTCATGGATCAAGCCAAATCTAATCTTAACCATTGATTAGAGATTTAATATCGGTCGTTGATGGACCAACAAGAAAAGTATAAGAGGAGGCTTGAGGGTCAGTTGGAGAACACACCAAGAGAGATCAAGAATTCGATTTTCTTGGGTAGGGTTTGCTGAGGAAATCGAGTGAGTGATCTGAGTTGCAACTAAGGGGCAGTGAATACATAGCAGAGAGGCAGAGTTAGTACCAGGAGGATCAACGTAGAGCTAGGAGAGGTTGATGCAGAGCCAGCTAGAGGCTACACAGAGGCAGCCAATGGCCACGCAGAGGCAGCCAAGAGCTGCGCAGAGCCAGAGAGGGCCAACGTGTGAGATGTAGAGGGTCTAGTGGCTGACACAAAGGCTCCAGAAGCTGACGTAGAGCCCAAAGAGGCTGATGCAGGGCCAGAGAGGCTCACACGGGGCCTAGAGGCAGCGCTGGGAGAATTTCGTGGGACACACTGAGCACTGGAGAGCTGGATAGGGTGATGCAGAGCAGCGGAAACTGCATTGTTGCTGTGGATCATTCATCTGGGGATTTAGCCGGAATATCTATCTCTGATTGAGAGATACTACTGCCGAGGTCATTCTCTGTTGGGTGAGCCATTTATGGCACCAAGGTTGTACTCTGAAACTGCATAATAATAAAACCCTCTAAATCGTTACATTGGTTTTCCCGCATTGGATTTTTTCGGGGACATTATTCCAAAAACAACGATGTCACTTGTGTGCTTGTTTACTTTTAGTTGGTGATCTGTATGTGTTGATATTGTACTTGTATTTATTTTCAGTATTTACATGGTAAATAACTTGTTAAGTAATTGAACAAGTAGGAAGAAATAAATCAGATAGTACAGGAAGAATTTCTAACGGGGTAAACATAGAAATTCCAACATCTCCAACATATAAAACCAAAATTAGCGGCATACCTTGGACTACATTGAAGTAGAGGTCGAGATCGACATTGCATCTTGTGAATTCCAGCTTCACCAAATAACTGTATATGTAGGTGTACCATGCTCTAGGGGCTTGCTTCAAACCATACAATGCCTTCTTCAATCTACAAACATGTGTCTTTCGATCTTCTACTTCAAATCCCTGTGGTTGATGAACATACACTTTTTCTTGTAACGTGCCATGGAGGAATGCGGTCTTCCATCTAATGGAGGGTCCATCCTTGACTTGTGGCAACGGCAACTATCAAACGAATAGTTGTATATCGAACCACAAGTGCAAAGATATCATCATAATCATCTCCCTCTTTCTGTGAGAATCCTCAAACCACAAACCTTGCCTTGTATTTCTTAATGCTACCATTGACTCCATGCTTGATCTTGAATACCCACTTTGAAGTTACCATTGATTTCCCCTTCGGTCTCAGCACAATATCCCATACATCATTCTTCATAATTGATTCATATTCCTTGGCCATAGCATCTTTCCAAACTTGGTCTTTTACGGATTCTTCAAATGTGGAAGGTTCAACTTCAATCATAGTACTCATGGCTGCAACATATCCCTAGTACTGGCATGGTTGCTTCCTTTCTCTAAATGATCTTCAAACGGGAACATGTCTCTCAGCATCCTGTAGAGTGTCACGGAACCAAAGTGGTCTCTTCCTAGTAAGAGGATCACTTGGAGGAGATCTAAAGGTTCCATAAGCTCCATAGGTTAATCAACAATATAAGTCTCGGACTCAGGCACAGAAGGACCAACTAGAATATCCATATGATCATTCTTCTCATGAGGAGGATGTGAAAATTTGATTACCCGAATCACCACTACAACAGTTGATTAAGTTCCTTCTATTTGTTAATTACTGAACAAATTATTTACTATTTCCTACAGTAAACACCGAAACTAACACATTGTAGTCTTCACCATTTAAATAATAAGCGGAAACAAGAAACTAAGCAAGAAAGAAATACACAACACATTACACTGTTGGTTTTGGGCAAAAGTCCCCAGAAAAACCCAATGCGGGAAAACCGGTGCAACAGCTGAGGGTTTTATTATTAAGCAATGGTAATTTTGAGTACCATTCGTTGGATGCCCAACTAGCTATCGGATATAGAGAGAAATTGGGCAAAACAAATAGTGAGATGATCTCACCCTGTCACTGGAAGAACCGGCTCTGATCTCGTTGGAAATCATCCTCTGTGTCCCTTTTGCGTCAGCCTCTAAGCAGAACTGTGTCAACCCCACGCAGTCTCTGTGTCACCTCTAATGGGATTGCGTTGCCCCTCCTTTTGATCCTCTGCTGTTTGGAAACTTTGGAGAAGCCTCTCGATCTCACACCCCAACTCCCGGCTTCTGAAACTCGATTTTCTTCAACAAGAATTCAATCTCCCTGTCAGGCTCCGCGTGGCCCAACATCAGCCTCTCTGGACGTCGTTCTGCCCTCTCTGCCTTGTACTCTCCGGCCCAGGAAAACTTCCCTTCGGATACTATCCCTACCCCTCACTGCAAAATATCAATTTGAATTTCTCTTCTAGCAACTGTTGTGCTTCAGAAATTCGATCTTCTGATCTCTACTCGATGTATCTTCCAAATGCCTATCAAGCCTCCTCTTATAATCCTTCTGTTGAGAACCAGCGGCTCATATTAGATCCTAATCAATGGCTTAGATAATTTTGGCTTGATCCTCGCCTTCTTCTAGAAGTTTCACCCATAGTTAGATTAATACCCTTTAATTATTTTAATTTCCTAAGTTTAGACTTAGGCATCTATTAAAAATAATTAATTATTTAATAAAACTATCCCTGGGTGGAATTTCCCAAAATGATTTTGGGTATTGTGGAATACATGTGTCCAGACCTCCCTGCAAATTTTGAGGCTTAGAGTATATTCGATGCCACCAGAAATCAACACTCCCTCTTAGTGAGGAATGTGCTCTAGTAATGCAACCTGCTGAAGCATCACCCGAACTCTGTAACATCTCCCTCTGCGCTGCTAATGTCTGACATCTATGCCCCTCAACTACTACGCAAATGTTGCATCTGTACTGTTGTTGACACTGACACTACCAACACTACATCTATATTGCAACTCCCTTTCAAACTATGCATTTGTGCTGCTACTGGCATTGCCACTACCAATATCGCATTTGCGCTGCAACTTTCTCCAACTACTGCTGCTACTGCATCAGCAACGAAAAAGTATCCAGAATTACTAAACTAGAGTTTAGCATGACACATCTGTTGTTGGAGTTCTGACTGCTGCTAGTCTCTACGCTAACCCTCTAAAGCCTCTACGCTACTGCTAACCTCTACTCTGTGCCAAGTGCACTGTTGCCAACTCTAGCTCTGCGCTGCTTAGTCTCTAGTGCTCCTAGCCACTATAACTGTCACTCCGACACTCCTCTGCACCAATTCACACTGGTTCATCCTGCTACTTTTGATCTGGGCTCCCGTAGCAAGGTATTGATCCAAGAGGTGGACTCCTCAAAGATCCTGCCCATCTGCAGTTCTTTCGAACTATAGTTCTATATCACCCCACCTCTGGGCGATCATGGAAACTACTCCTCGATCTATGCGGATGCAGCCTTCGGATCATGCTTCTCATCCTTGTCCTTCTTGAGAAGACACTGTGTAGCATAATGACCAAATTCGCCACACAGGAAGCACTTGATCTTCGAAATATGTTTCTTCTTCTCCTATTGCTCTTGCTGCCCCTTAGATGTGAGGGCTGCATTTTCATCCTCTTCCTTCAGCTTCGTCCCACTACCGCTGCTACTGTCAAGTTTTCACTTGACTAAGTCTCTCCTCAGCTCTTCCTGCTGAAGACTGGCCCACATTCCTTCCCAATCTGATAATCTTTCTCTGCCAATGATGCTTTGGACAAACACTTGCCATTCTTCTGAGATTGAATTTAGAGCTAGCCTCACCATCTCAGTAGGCTGAGGTGTAGACCCCACAACTGCCAACTCATCTCGAGTTTCCTGCAGCTTTGCGAGGAATGGATCAATGTGTTCCTCCTTCTGCATCTGCGTGGATCTCATCTTGTTGATTTTAGGTATGTTCTATGCTTAGAGTAATTTATTTCAATTTTCATAGTTAGCTCAATATCTTTTCCATATTAGCAATCACATCAGTATTAAAGTAAACTGCAGATAGAACATAAACATAAATCGCAGAAGACAAGCCAAGGCAAGAGGAAACAAGATGTGGCACTAGCCAGGGACAACCCCCAATGTGGGGAAACCCTTGATCAATTCTTCTTATATGTTCTTTAATAGTTCAACATAGAGAGAGATAGTACATATACAGCAGAAGTCAACATATTGACTTATCTAAATAAGAGCAGAGATCTTCTCTAAGAAGATAGCATATGAGGTAGCTAATCTGAGCTGAGTAGAAGGCATATTGCTTCCATTGATCCAAGGTGACTCCATCACCATGCTGCTCATCACTGTGTTGCACTCAATCATCATGCTGGGCCTCATTACCATGTTGCACACATCCACTGTTGCACCTTATCATCATGCTACACTTGTCACTGTGTTGCACTCAATCACTGAGCTGCTCTCATCACAGTGCTGCTCCCATCACTGAGCTGCACCCATCACGCTGCATCCATCATGCCATTGCACTCACCAATCTTAGCTGCTTGCTATGGCTTACAGCCTAGCAGAGCAGCTAGACTCTTTTAACAGGTCCAAGGTGCAGTCTCCTAACAGTGCTTAAAATCTACCCAGATTTGACTGCAATTGATCTCCAAGGAAATATCATTTCCTTTACAATTCTTCAAGCCCTAAAAAATGACTGAACTATGTCTATGCTCACTTCTTATTACAGTGGCATTCAAGTGGCATACAATAGTCCTTAGAACATGATTATGATAGCCTATAGAGTGGTTGATATCCTTCCAACGAGAGCTCACTCAAACCTCCTACCAGCAAGTAGTTCAGCGCTTTAATTTGACCCCTAAAACAGCTCTCAAATGTACATGCTGATCAGTCTCTTTCTTGTTGTGGTTGAGGTTCTTTTGACTGCTAAAATAGGCCTCTTATGACTACGATCAGACCTTCCTTTTGCAACAGCTATACCTCTACCTTAATTGCTGCTAGGACTCTCCTCCTACTGGGGCTAGAACATCTTTTAAAGACAACGTTTATGGTTGTCTTGATTTAGATCAACAGTTTAGGCAATAGGGCTTCCTCATGACAGAAGCCTTTTACAAGTTAAGACCTCCTTTGACTGCGTCCTTGATTCTTTTAGCATAGTGGATGAGGGCATGGCATATCCCTCTTATCAGCGTCCATAGGGCTGCAAACTCCCTTAGGCAAAAGACCCTTTTGTTGGTTGCGTTGAGGGCTTACACTTTTACTGCCCCTCTTCACTGTGGTTAGGGCACATCCAAGGCTCTTCCTTCTCATGGCAACGTTCAGATCTAGGGCATACCTTCTTCGTGACATCGTTGAGCTAGGGCATCCTCTCCATCACTGTGTTTTAGGGCATCATCTTCATTACTGCGTTTTAGGGCATCTTCTCCATTAGGGTAGCATTGTCTTCTTAGGATCTCCTCCCACCAAAACCCAAGACGAGTGGAGAGGAAGAGATCACAAGAAGTGTGTGTACAAATGACCTTCAAGGCACCTCTATTTATACTAAATCGTTGAGCACAAGTGGGGGCAATTCGGTCGCTGGCCGACCTTGACGAATTGTCCAATAACACAAATAAATTCATATCTCCATGAATACTTGTCGGAATCATATGATCTTTAGATCAATCCTACACCTCTCGATGAGAGGGATTCAAGAAAAATATCAGCTGCCATAAATAAGATGACCCACATGGAGATTGGCCCTAGTTGCCAATTTTTACACATCTTATGCTCCAAGTAAATCTTCCGCTGCACGGAAGATCCCTGATATAGTGTGGACAAGGCATCCCACATCTCCTTAGCAGTCCCTTTGCCTAAGATGTGACATACTACATGATCCTTCACTCTATCAAGGATCATTTGTTTGGCCCTCACCATCTCTCCCTTATACTTTTTGTGCCGATATGGATATGCAGGCTCAGCTACCACACTGTCGATGTAGATCTTGAAAAAATGTTCATCCAGAAGGCATGACATCCTCGCCTTCCAGATCACACAATTGGATGCACCATCCAACCGATCCCGATCTCGCAACCTATTTGCTGCCATCTCTGGAAATGAGTTGTCGAACTACCTCCTCTCTCCTCTGTGCAACACTAGGTTGGCCCATGCACTCCGTACTGGAGTTAGTAGATACACTCCTCTCTGCTGCTGCTCAATACTTGAGAAATCAGACTTCTTAGTTGGAAATCCTCTGAGGAATAATGCCCTCAACAATGTCTCCCTTCTTCCTTCTAACAATTATCTGCCCCAGCAACTGCTGCAAAAAACTGCGTCACACCAGAAAATTGCCTCTTCGTTGCTTCCTCTGACACTGGCAAACTTTGATCTAGAATTCTTACCTCTCTGTCAACTCACTCAGAGAGAGACCTTTCTCGAAAATCTTTTCCCTCCTCGCTTGGACTGTGCAATCACTTTGGGGATTCGATTTGCTGCCTACGCGACACTTCGACCCTCCTTCACTTCAGCGCCAGGCTCTTTCAGGTTTGGTCTCTTGCTTCACCTACAGCTCTAATACCATGTGAAAATTCGATTACCCGAATCACTAATGCAGAAACTAATTAAGTTCTTTCTATTTGTTAATTATTGAACAAATTATTTATTGTTTCCTACAGTAAACACCAAAACTAATACACTGCAGTCTTCACCATTGAAATTATAAGTGAAAACAAAAAACTAAGCAAGAAAGAAATACACAACACATTACACTGTTGTTTTTGGACAAAAGTCCCTAGAAAAACCCAATGCGAGAAAACCAGTGCAACAACTAAGGGTTTTATTATTAAGTAGTAGTAATTCTAAGTACAATTTGTTGGATGCCCAACTGGCTATCCGATACAGAGAGAAACTGGGCAAAACAAATAGTGAGATGATCTCACCGTGTCATTGGACGAACCGGCTCTGATCTCGCTGGAAATGAGCCTCTGCATCAGCCTCTACGTAGAAATGTGTCAACCACATGCAGTCTCTGTGTCACCTCTATTGGGATTGCGCTACCCCTCCTTCTGATCCTCTGCTGGCTGGAAACTTCAACTTAGCCTCCCAGTCTCACACCTCGGCTCCCGACTTCTGAAACTCGATTTCCTCAACAGGAATTCGATCTCCTACTCAGGCTTTGTGTTGCCACAATGTAGCTCTACGTGGCCCAACGTCAACCTCTCTGGATATCATTCTACCCTCTCTGCCTTGTACTCTTCGGCCCAAGAAAACTTCCCTCCGAATATTATCCCTGCCCCTCACTGCAAAAGATCACTTCCAAATTCTCTTCCGGCAACTATTGTGCTTAAGAAATTCCATCTTCTGATCTCTACTTTGTGTCTTCCAAACGCCCATCAAGCCTCCTCTTATAATCCTTTTGTTAAGAACCAACGGCTCGGATTAGATCCTAATCAATGGCATAGATCATTTTGGATTGATCCTCGTCTTCTTCTAGAAGTTTCACCCACACTTAGATTAATACCCTTTACTTATTTTGATTTCCTAAGTTTAGACTTAGGCACCCATTAAAAATAATTAAATATTTTAATAAAACCGTCTCCGGGTGGAATTTCCCAAAATGATTTCTGGCTATTGTGGAATACATGCATCCAAGCCTCCTTGCAAATTTTGAGGCTTAGAGTACATCTGATGCTACCAGAAATCAACAAAGGAGGCAGAGGAAGGTCCCTTGCTTTTACAAGGGCGACATCTTCATCGAATGTAACATCCTTGCTAATTTCAACCTTCCTTTGACCAAGAATATATATTTTAAATGCTTTAGAGTTTTCACAATATCCAACAAATGTACCTTTTCTTCCTGTAGCTTCCAATTTGTTCCTTTTGTCCTTTGGCACATGGAAATACATGGGACATCCAAATATGCGGAGATGACCAATGTCGGACGTGACACTTTTAAACACTTCATTAGGGGTCTTGTTTTTCAAAGCTTGATGAGGCACCCTGTTTTGAACATATATGGCCACATGTGAAGCTTTGGCCCAGAGGAACTTAGGCAACTTTTGATTGTGGGGCATTACTCGAATAGCTTCTAGTATAGACCTATTCTTCCTTTTAGCTAGACCATTTTGTTCGAAGTATATGGCACAATTGTTTCATTCTTGACACCTTCCTTCTTGCAAAAGTCAATGAACTCATTTGACATGTATTCTCCACAATTATCGGACCTAAATATTTTGATCTTCTTTCCTGTTTGATTTTCAACCAATGCTTTTAATTCCTTGAATTTTTCAAAGGCTTCATCCTTATGCTTCAAATAGTATATCCATGTCTTCCTTGAAAAGTCATCAAGGAATGTGATGTAGTAGAGATGGCCACCAATAGACTGCACGGGCATCAGACCACATATATCAGAATGAATGAGATGGAGGATGTCATTTGTCTTGTTCTCACTAGAGGGGAATCCCCTTGTCTTCTTTCCACTCGCACAACTTGGGCATACTCCATCATGTTGAGCTTGAACATCGGGAATACCATAGAACAATTTCTTCAATTTCGGAAAAAGCATCATAATGTAGATGAGCCAACCTTCAGTGCCATAATTCGCTTAGATGTTTAATATTATGAACCAATGCTAGTAGTGGTCTTCCAGTGACCCTGTAAATTCCTTCATATCTCGATCCCAATGTGAATGCATCTTTCATAGGTGATCCAACATGACAAGTAAGAACTTTTCCCTTGATGAAGGCAACACTCATCCCTTTGTCTTCCAAAGCGGATATTGATACCAAATTCTTCTTCAACCTTGGCACATGCATTACATCATGGAGAAAAAAAGATTCTCCCGAATTCAAATGAAATTTGACAGACACAAAATCTTTAATGGGTTAAGTGGAGTTGTCTCCAAGAATGATTTTCAAATTTGACTCCCTCTCCACCAAATTAGCGAGAACTTCCTTATAACTAGAGAAGTGATGAGTTGCCCCACTATCAACCAACCAATTATCCCACGAATCCAAAGGAGATGAACTAGTAAGAGTGGAAATAAGAATATATTAAGATTGTTTTCCAACATTACTTTCATACCTGGAGTATCTTGACTTCTTTTGAGGACAACGATCTTCTTCATGATAACTTGGAGCATCTCTTCTTCTTCTTTCATCTCTTCCATTGTGATCATTTCTTCAGTCATCTCTTCTTATTTGATCATTGAACCTATTGTTGTTGCTTTTAGTGTCGTAGCATGGTCCATTCTTCTTCTCGGGGCAATCTCGAGCATAGTGGCCTTTCTTATGAAAATTGTAGCATTCAATGTTCATGTATTCCTTTCTTCTACCTAGATTTCGAGGAGGAGGCTTTCTTGAATTTGATGGACCTCATTTCCCTTTATTCTTCTTTTTATCATGAGTGGTGAATGCATCGGGCTCTTCTTCTTCATGCTTTTGAATCCTTCCTCTTGATATCATCCTTGACTCTTCTTGACTGAGCTTTCCAAAAATTTCATCAAATGATGGGAGGATATTGTTGTTGCTTATATTAGTAATGAAGGTTTCCCAAATAGGAGGGAGACCTATTAGAGTCATGATCACCAATTCCCTATCAAGCACAGATTCTCCAACTCTTTGCAATTGATCTCTAAGATGAGATATCCTCATTACGTAGGATTGCACGGACTCTCGTTTGCTCATCTTGGTGTCTTTGAGTTGATATTTCAAGGAGATGATTTCATTCAAATTGTTGACTTCATACATGCAGCTACCTTATCATACATGTCTTTAGACCTTCTCAAGTTTCCAACATATGCAAGTAAATTATCTTGTAAACCATCAACTATAATTTGTTTTACTTTTAACTCACCTTTCTTGTGCTTGTTTTTGGCAGCAGCGGAAGCATTCTCTGGAGGCTTAGGTACTTTTCCTTGAATGTAGTCCAAAACATCAACGTTATCAGCTATGATCTCCAACCTAACTTTCCATGTAGCAAAATTGGATGAGTCACCCAACTTCTCATTTTCCTTAAAGAAGGAAGTCATCTTGACTTGACTAGATCGGCTCTTTCAACTTTCCAAAGATGATTGCTTCAATGCTTGTCTCCTTTTGGGCTTGTCCTTCACCTTAGCTCTGAAACCAAGTTAATTTTTCAGATTATTCTATGTTGTATCAATTACTTTAGCCCAATTCCACACTTCAATTAGCAATATTTCCAATTACAATTAGTCTTTCCATTCATCAATAGTAATTGAAGATAGATCAATAAATGCAATGATAAAGGAGACAATCAACACATTAACAAGAGACAACATGTTTGGTCAAAGACTAGGGAAAAACCCCACATGGGGAAAACCCTTTGAAATTCTTCTTCTATTAGATTGTGATAAAATGTTCAACAGAGAGTACAATGAGCCCAATACAATATCATCCAACAAAATAACTCAATACAAATCTGAAACAAACTTCTAGAGTCACTGTGGTACAGAGAGAATTCCCTTAGCTTTCAGGCCAAATGTGGTCGACTTCAGTCAAATGTGAAACCCTATATCAAAGGGGATCAAAGGGGGTATCCACCACTATATATTACACATCATACTCTCATCCCTTGGAGCCCCGAGAAGTTATGAAGAAAAATCAATAAAAGACAAAAGGCATATGAAGAAGGGTGGAAATACAAAGGCTGGGGTAACTCATGTACCACGATTTGATCCCTCCTACACTCACATACCTAGGTGTGGGCTTCCTTTATTATAAGCTACTAGTGAACCTTGACAAGTGGTATGGATAATTCCCTTGATCCCCACTCCATTCCATTATCATATCATTTGCCACCTACAACTTAAAGGATGTACCATGGACATGTCACCCCCTTTAGAAGTTGAGACCACCTAATAGGGTCCTTGGTTAACCCCCTATTGAGCTTGGAGACAATTGTACATTCCAAAGCCCACTATGGAAGGGCATGCCACCATCAAGTACCCCATTGATCCCATGGCTTGTAAGCTTTATTACTTGAGTATTCTAATGGCTTTTTGTATTGGAGGGCATGGGGACGCATTGGATCTTATGCAGAATTGCAAGTGGGTCTTCATTTGGGGCTTGGTATCCCTATACGGGGTCCTAGCCCTCCAAAGGGCCACATTGGCACTTGTAAGGTGAGCATTGAGAGCCATGGGCCTCCACCATAGCAGATATTACTTCATGGATCCCTAGCAATGTTCATTGATTGCTCGTGTTCCACCTTTTGGATGAGGATAATGCACCTAGTCTACCATGCCCAGTCGGCTCCAATTGCACCATACACTTGGCAAATGTTCCAAGATGCCTCCCGCTGCAAAGGAAGGGCTTATGTCATTACTCCAACTCTTATAGATGGTCTACAGGCGTATTTGATCCATTTAAAGACCCATGAGGATATCTTTGTGCCCCCACACCCACTTGGGAGCACCACAGGTTCTTGATTGGAAAATAAGGGGCCAACCCCTTGTCCACTATGTTTGGAGTCCATTTCTACATCATGGCACCCCTTGGACTTCATCAGGGCTCCTCAAAGGCCCAACTACTCACTTTGTTGATCATTTGACCCTCTTGAGAGGCTTATCTTTACATTATTGAGCTATTTGGTGGGCTTGTCACCAAAAATTTTGTTATTATGTACATTATTTTATTTTAGGGGCTAAATTAGGCCTAATTAGCTAAGTCAAATTCATGAGGAAGTGTGTAAATCTAATTATGATGAATCATTTTGATCATCATCCCCTGGATTGGGTTATCTCCTCTTGTGAGAATTTCGCTATCCTTCTTGGAGGACGAGTTTGGAGGAATGGATGAATTTTGATGTTTGGAACTCTTTCATTTTGTCTTGGAGCTTCTCTATTGGCATATCTTGATGATTGGATATACTCTTTCTTACATGGAAGTGCTATTTTAATGCTATTCTTGTTATTTACTTTTGTAATGTGCATGTTCTTGGGATTTTCGCTATAATGGGCTTAAATTTACTGCTTTTCTTATGAGAAGTTGTGGGAATTTGATCTTTTGTAGTGTTGCATCATGTCATGGACCATGTATGAATGAATGAATGTTCCTAGAGATAATTTGTGACAAAATTTATCTCAATAAGTCATCAAATACTGCAAATCGAAGTGTAAAGACCTTGAAGTTGCTTCTTTCATGCCCTAATGCTATGTGAAGTTGTTTTGAAGGCCTTCTTGACCAAATGAATCTATTCTAGACTACAAATTCTCCTTTACTCCATCTCTCCCAAAGGGTAAGGCACTAATCCTCCATTGGTGATCATTTTCAACAATTATTTTTCTCACCTCCCTCTTTTTCTAGGGCTAGCCTACATAGGTCACCTAGGGCATCAATTATCTCGCAATCTAGCTATCCAAACACTTCAATTTTTGGTCCACAATTGCCTAAAGTTTCTCTAGAGGCCCTCCAAATTTGAAGCAAATCCAACGATGGGATCTCAAGATATAGCAAGCCCTAGATCAAACACTGTTTCTTGCCCTAGGTTTCCCTTGGCTAGTGACCTCATTTCAATCACTGCATTCATTTCCAAGAATATTTTCCCATTGATCCACTTCTCTTCCACAATTAGGTCAAGCCCCTCTTTGAGTGACCAATTTCGCATATTTGACATAATTTTGGGTGCACTTGACCCTTTGTAGTTCCGCAACTTGTTGACTCCAATTCCACAAAGACCACTTGGAAACCAAGCTTTCACAAGGATTTCTAGGACTAGGTATCTCCCTTACAAGTCTTATCGTCAAATCCTAGCCCATGAAATCCCCTTGGCCCTTCCTAGGGAGCCCTACACCTTGCTTCTCGAGAAAGAAACCATATTATTGAGTCTCTCTTGTGAATAGGCCTTAGGAATCACTCCATATGCTTTCATTGGCTCATTCATCTAGTGATTCCCTTTATACCGGGTCTCCTCCCATCGGTGAAAGTCCGTAAAGAGCAGGAAGCCTTAACTAAGTTACAGTGGGCTATGGCTCCATGGTTTCCCTTTACCTAGTAGTTACCCTTTTAGGATCCCCTCCCAGGACCCATACTAGTTTGAGTGGTAACAGGCTTATGGCCCATATAGCTTGGCCAAGATCATGGCTCTGATACCACTGTAATATTCCTAATGGAAATATTAAGTGATAACAGTAGTGAAATCATAAACATGTAATAAAAATTGTACACATGCAGAACTACCAAATTACACCCGAAATAACACCCAAAACCCAGCCCTTTTATTATATTAACCAGATGGAGTACAATGAGTAGGAACAGAAGAACTTGGGCTTGCTACATCAAGCAAGGCGAGATCCCAAGTAAATATGATGGTACCCAAGTACTAGAAATGGCTCTACTACCAAATCTGCGACCACCCAAAAAGTTGTTGTTGCCATTGGAAAGGAACTGTTGATTTAGCCCTCCAAACTACTCCAAAAATTCTGAGAAAATAGCCACAGTTTCTACTCCACTGCCTCAACAAAACCCAGAAATATATTGCAAACCCAAGTGGTGGAAATGATCCTAGAATAAACTGTACCTTCCAACAAATTCTTTCGCTGCCTGTTAAATGCAACTAGGAATTCTGCTCTCAGGAGTGCTCAGAAAATTCTGCTAAGTTAATCTTGGCCTCTCCTCAACAAACCCATAAAGGGTTGGGCCTAATTCCAACCTCTGAAATTACCCCCAATTGTGGTTTGCTCCTCTAACAACTGGGTAATTCGACCCTCTAGGAAATATTGTTGCTTACTGCCTCCAAAATGTTGAGTATTCTCCCACAATATCCTCCTTATGTCCCCAAGCCAACTTAGCCCCAAAATCACTGATCAAACCTCCACAATGAGTGGCCTTCACCAATGACTGCGTAATCCCCAAAGAAGTCACTTCTGCACTAGCCCAAAAGGGAAGAATTTGACTAGTAAAGTAGCCCCTCAACCCACCAGATAAACCTCTGCAAAAATGTTGTTGAACTCTGAGGGAATATGCTCCTAAATTCCAGGAAATGTTGTTGCTCTGTAGCTCATTCTCCTCAGGAAAGCATGGTACCTCTCGACGCCCAAACTACTCCAGAATGTCACAAATTAACCTGTAGAATTACTTCCTGAACTCCACAATAAAGCAAAAGCTCCTCTAGGGTAGCACTCGAAGTCCACCGAAGAAGGAATTGAGATTTCCCCTCGGGTACCTCGTGTGTTGAACAACACAATGTTGACTTGGCTCAATAGCTCAAGCAAATAGTGGTATAATGTTCAGATTGAAAAAGTCCCCACAACCCACTAAGAATTCAACTTTCTCCCTCTCCTAAGTCAAAATACCCAAAATTGTTGTTAATTTTGAATTTGTCAAAAAGTGTAATATTTCCTAAGTGGCTTAGGAAAATTGGGGATATTACAAAAATTCTCTAAGAGTCTGACATGCAAGTGTAGCCAACATCAAAAACCTGCACCACTCCTGTTGCACAATCCAACTAGCACCAGCAACATTGTTGCATATTCAGATATAGAAAACCATTGCTATATCCATTCACCTAGACAAGTTAAGGAGGTAACCTAGAGCATGTTGACCATGTCCTCAACAAAAATTGCACCATTAGCACAAAAAAAATCACAAAGGCTTGGTATGCTAGTCACAATTTTGTCCAAGCGTAAAATCTGTTACAACAAATTTTATGTTTGCTTCAAATAGTAATGAATCACAACTATGAGAAGAAAGAACAATATCTTTGAGCTTTTTGTTGTAAACATATAAATGCCTACAAAATGGCATTTGTATGGCCATGCTTTCCAGTATCCGATAACAAGACTTCAACCACCTTGCAGGGTTTTACCCAAGATAACTTGAGCATTTGACTGCAATTTTTCAACCAATTTACAAAATAGATGATCCTCTATCTCTGTTGTTGATTTTTGGTAGCATCGGATGTATTCTAAGTCTCAAATTTTGTAGGGAAGCTTAGGCACATGTATTCCAAAGAACCTAGAAATCGTTTTGGGAAATTGCACCTAGAAACAGTTTTATTAAAATAATTAATTATTTTTAATGGGACCCTAAGTCTAAATTGAGGAAAATAAGATAATCAAAGAGTATTAATATACACTATGGGTGTAACTTCTAGAAGAAGATGAGGATCAAACAAAAAATGATCTTAGCCATTGATTAGCTTCTAATCTGGGCCGTTGAATATCAACGAGGAAATTATTTAAGGAGGCTTGAGGTTCACTTGGAAAATACACAAAGAGAGTTCAAAGAATCAATTTTCTGAAGCAAAGCAGCTGCTGGAAGATTTTTGATAGTGAGCTTTTACAGTGAGAGGCAGGGATAGTTGGGTTGGAGTATCTTCTCCACGACCCAAGAACAACAACAAAGAGGCAAAGAGACACCAGGAGGAGGCAGCGTAGACCTACGAGGGGTTGATGTTGGACTAGAAGATCCCACGCAGAGTTGACGCGGATCAAGAAGGGCTCATGCAGAAGCAGCGCAGTCTTCCAGTGCAAAAATCATAAATTTGCTAGGGAGCTGAGATTTCTAAGCCAGGAGGGTTGGAAACGACTCCAGAGGGCAGACGTTTCCCAGTTGGGCTGACGCAGAGCCTGTTGAAGCTGACGCAAGGCCAACGCAGAGATAACCGGGGGCAGTTGGTTTAGCTTCCAGAATAGCCGGAGTTGTTGGGTAGAGTGAGGTAATCTCACTAAGTTTTTCTGTCAGTTTATTTTCTCTGTAGCTAGATCGTCAGAAGGGCATCCAGAGTTGTATTCAAAAACTACTGCATAATAATAAAAACCCTCAGAGTTGTTGCATTGGTTTTCACGCATTCGGTTTTCCTAGGGACATTTGTTCAAAAAACACTGTGTCACTTGTGCATCTTTCTCTATTTGTTATGTTCTTGTTTTGGGCAAATTAATTAATTAAGTGAAGGTTGCAGTGTGTTAGCTTCGATATTTGCCGCAGGAAATAGTAAATATATTGTTTCAGTATTTAACAGATAGGAGAAGTTTAATCAGTTGTTGCAGTAGATGATTCGGCTGGGATTCTCAAATCTTCACATGGTATCAGAGCATTGCAGGTGAAGCAAGAAAGAACAGTACCAGAGATCCAGCACTAAGCAAAAAAGAGAGTTCAAAAAAAAGCTGCAGGAGGCAACAGTTTGAAACCCCAGAGGGTTTGCGCAGTTCTAGCTGGAGGGCTGAAATTTCGAGGCAGTCTCTCTCTAAGTGAGTCGACGGAGATAAGGGCTTCCATATCGAGTTTTTGTCAAGGCAAAGGGAGCAGTGCAGAAGCCACAGTGTGAGGAGAGCTAGTGGGACACAGTATTTTCTGCAGGTCGTTTTGTTGGGCAGAAAGACATCAGAGGAGAAGGAAGGAGCACAATTAAGGGAATTTTTCCTCAGAGGACTTCTAGCCAAGGAGTCTGAATTCTCACTTTCTGAGCAGCAGCAGAGAGAGGCAGATCTACAAGCTCCAACAGGGAGTGTGTATGCCAATCTAGTGCTGCACAGAGGAGAGAGGAGTCCATTCAACAGTTCTTGTGGCAAAAATGGCAACCAGTGGCTTGAGGGTTTAGGATAGGTTGGATGGGGCATCCAACTACGTCACCTGAAAGGCAAGAATGTCATTCCTTCTTGTGAAAAATCCTACACTGAAGGAACCCTTACTGTAGCAAATCTAAATCTACTTCACCTACTTGATTTTTAAATTACATTCATCAAGTTATTCTTATGAATACTGAAGCAAATTACTTCTCTAGCATACACTAATTAAAGGACACACTTATTTTTGGACACAATTGTCCCCGAAAAAACCCAATGCGGGAAAACCGATGCAGCAGTTCTGAGGGTTTATTATTATATAGGAGAAATATCTAAATACAAATCTAGGATGCTCATCTAGCAATCCTTTACAGAGAAAATACTGGGAGAAAATCTGAGTGAGTTTTACCTCACTTCACCCAGCAAAATTCCGGCTGATTCGGCACAAGATTGGCTAACCCGACTATTTCTGCGTTGACCCTGCGTAGGCCCTACATCAGCCTTTCAGGCTCTGCGTCACCTCTTCTGCCCTCTGCGCTAGCTATCTCAAATGTTCCAGCAGTTCCCGGCAGTTCCAGTTGTTCCTGGCAGTTCCAGGTTCTGCGTGACACACAACTTTTCTGCTCTGCGCTGGTCCTTTTGGCTCTACGTCAGGGCTGCGTGGGCCTAGACTGGCCCAGCGTCACCTCTCCCGGCTACTGCACTACCTCTCTACAAGCTCTCTTCGCCTCTGTGTCAATATTCTCTAGAAAGTCCTCCAAGATTCTCATTGCCCCTTTGTTGCTGAATGATCACTTAGTTCGAATTTCTCAGCTTCCTAACCCCATAAATCAAACTTTAGATCAATTCATTCTATGTGTGTGTGCTTCCAAATGAACCCCAAGCCTCCATTTTATACTTTTCCTGTTGAGTCTTCAACAACCGAGATTAAGTCTCTAATCAATGGCTAAGATTAAAACATGACTTGATCCGCCTTCTAGATCATTCTCACCTATATTTTGATTAATACCCGTTAATATTTTAATTTCCCTAAGTTTAGACTTAGGTACTCCATTAAAAATATTAATTATTTTAATAAAATACAATCCGGGTGGAATTTCACCAAACAGTTTCTAGATTCCTTAGAACTCATGTGCCTTAGCCTTTCCACCAATTTTCAAGGCTAGAACACTTCCAATGCTACCAAAAACTAAGACTTCTAGATGAGCATGCCCTCAAGACATACGTCGATAGCGTAGTGGTTGTCCCTGCAGCTGCATATCCGTTGAATAAATACAAAGCTGAGATGGAAAAGGTGAAAAGAATGATCCTCAACGGAGTGAAGGATCATGTGGTCTGTCACATCGCTAGTAAAGGTACTACTAAGGAGATGTGGAAAGCATTGTCTATGCTATATTAGGGATCCTTCGAGCAGTGGAAGATATACCTTCAATAGAAGCTGAGATCTGCTCAGATGCAAAAGGGGAGAATGTGGATCCACTCCTCACGAAGCTTCAGGAGACTCGTGATGAATTGTTTATTGTGGGGCATACACCTCAAGATTCAGAGGTTGTTAGACTAGCCCTCAATTATGTCTTAAATGAGTGGCAAGTCTTTGTCCAAAGTATCCTAGGTAGGGCGGCTTTGCCGAATTGGGATGAGATGTGGGCAGCTCTCAAACAAGAGGAGCTAAGGAGAGACTTGGTCAAGTGCAAACTTGACGGAAACAGCAGCAGTGGGTCGAAGCCCAAGGAGGAGGGGGATAATGTAACCCTTGCATCTAAGGGGCAGCAGGAGCAGTGGAGACGTAAGAAGGACGTCTCGAAGATCAAGTGTTTCAGGTGTGGTAAGATGGGTTACTACGCTACATAGTGTCCTCTCAGGTAAAAGGACAAAGATGAGAAACACGATCCGAAGGGTGTGCCTGCGAAGATCGAAGAGGAGGAATTTGTCGTGACAGCTGAGATACCTCTAGGAGGGAGATGGGCTGATTTGGAGTTGTAGTTCGAAAGAGCTACAGATGGGTAGGATCCTTGAGGAGCCCACCTCTTGGATCAATTCCTTGCTACGAGAGCCCAGATAGGAGGTAGTAGAATGGATTAATGTTGGATGATGTCGAGGAGTGTCGAAGAGATTCAGAGGGAGTTGCAGTACAGATGCAATGCTGATAGTTTCAGGGTCAGCAGCAGTACCCATGCAGTATTTGCACAGAGGTTGGTGGACATCATGTCAGACATCAGCAGTGCGGAGGGAGATCTCATAGAACAGTGTGATGCTTCAGTTGGAGGAAATACTAGAGCACATTCCTTGCTAAGAGGGAGTGTTGATTTCTGGTAGCATCGGATGTTCTCTAAGTCTCAAATTTTGCAAGGAGGCTTAGGCACATGTGTTCCAAAGAACCCATAAATCATTTTGGAAAATTCCACCTAGAAACGATTATATTGAAATAATTAATTATTTTTAATGGTACCCTAAGTCTAAACTTAGGAAAATAAAATAATTAAAGGGTATTAATATAAATTGTAGGTGTAACTTCTAAAAGAAGATGAGGATCCATAAAAAATGATCTTAGCCATTGATTAGCTTCTAATCTAGGCCATTGAATGTCAACGGGGAGATTATTTAAGGAGGCTTGAGGGTCACTTGGAAGATACACAAAGAGAGTTCAGAGAATCGATTTTCTGAAGCATAGCAACTGCCAGGTGATTTTCGATAGTGAGCTTTTGCAGTGAGGGGCAGGGATGGTTGGGTTGGAGTATCTTCTCCAAGACCCAAGATCAGCATCAGAGAGGTAGAGAGACACCAGGAAGAGGCAGTGCAGACCCAGGAGGGGTCGATGTTGGGCCAGAAGGGCCCACCAAGAGTCAACGCAGACCCAGAAGGGCTCACGCAGAAGCAGTGCAGTCTTCTAGTGCAGAAATCCAAAATCTATAGGGGAGCTGAGATTTCTGAGTCAGGAGGGCTGTAAACTGCTCCAGAGGGCAGAGTTTCCTAGTTGGACTGACGCACAGCCTGTTGAGGCCGACGCAAGGCCTACACAGGGCTAGCACAGAGATAGTCGAGGATAGTTGGTTCAGCTGCCGGAACAGTCGGAATTGTCGGGTAGAGTGAGGTAATCTCACTAAGTTTTTCTGCCAGTTCATTTTCTCTGTATCTGGATTGCTGGAAGGGCATCCAGAGTTGTATTCAAAAACTACTACATAATAATAAAAACCCTCAAAGTTTTGCACTAGTTTTCCCGCATTGGGTTTTTACGGGGACATTTGTCCAAAAAATACAGTGTCACTTGTGCATCTTTCTCTATTTGTTCGATTCTTGTTTTGGACAAATTAATTAATTAAGTGAAGGTTGTGATCTGAAAATCACTTATGTATGATCTCAGTTAATTAATGTAGGTATTACAGACTCACGCGCTGGGATATGCCTATGTTATTTTAAGCAACGGATCGATAAGATTGCAAAATACACAGGCATTGGAAAATAGTAAGAGAAACACAACAAGTAAATTCAACAAAAACAAAACAATTTAATAAGGAGTTCACCCAATCCTCCTGGGCTACGTCTCCTAGTCCAACTTTCAGTGGTGGCCTTTTTTATTGTGTCTTTAAGTAGATTTTTTACAACGAGGAGCTCAATTTGAGTCTCCTGTAATAGATGACGCTTAGTAGGGTGGTACTTGGATTCCCCAAGCCACTAGAGTACACAGACTTCCCCTTACCAAGTCTCGACCTCAACTGGTCTTAATGGGATGAGTCCAATTTGGTACTCAGTTCCCAATAGAATCACAGGGATTGCTTGAACCTCTCAAGCCTTCTCGGTTATGTTTGCTCAATGTTGCCTTAGCACTGCAGGTCAACTCGACTTCTCTGTTCTTTGCTTCTTGCTTCACTCTCTCCTCTGTCTCCTTACGAACTAGGCGCCAACTTTTCCTCAAATGGTCGTTATTTCAGTTATTCCGCGAAATGATTCATCCGCCAGCTCATTGGTCATGTCGGACCCCAAATGTCATATGCCTTAGCCTATTCTTCCATCAAATCCAGTCTCCCATCAGGTGCAATCTCTGTCGTTGATCTGGGGCCTCCAGATCCTACTGTCATCGCTTTTATCCCACGGGTGAGTTTCTCAACTGTTACCCTGCAATGAGAGCGGTTTTCTCTCTCATCCGTCGGACACACGTCATTCAGTGTATGGCATCGCCTGGCCCTCTGCCAAACTCGCTTACCACCCAAAATGCCTCTGATATTCCGTCAGTTTTGAGCGCGGGACCCACCTTCTAACGTATCGAGTATTTCTGCATGCTTTTACCTATTTTTCACATGACCAGGTGCCGAGGCTTTTCCTTCTCTGAGGTTTTTATCCTGCGATACGTGATTAGCGCTAATCCCGTATCAGAAACGACCTCTATTTTCTGATCTAGACTCCTTATTTGCTAGTTTGTGCCACTGTGCAATCTCCATGGGCCAATGGTCAGCGCGCTTTGACCGAGGGTCCTTGTTGTTCCGTGCTGGCTACAACTGCCACTTCCCAGAGGTCCTTCCTGATAGCTCATTGTTTACAAGATTTTGAAGTTTGACATAATTTGAAACAATCATAGAAACTCTGATAATTTTCAAGGATCCAATTCGCATCACGGCCTTCCCGCTGCAAAAGCTTTTGGACCACCAAAAGTTGGTTTTCAAGCATCGACTATGTGAGGTTACAACTTTCTCACCTGTCCAATCTCTATCCATTTTGCACTACTTGGCTTTGAACCTCTGAGCCCAATTCTAAGGTACTCAACATCTCCCCTGCGTGTCGTTCTCACCTTCCTATCCAGAACTGTGTCTTCCTGCAATTCATTAAGATATTTAGGGAAGAGGTCATCAATAAAAGGCAATTGACTCTGTTCTTCAGGATCTTGAATTAACGAAGGTTCAAATAGTCTCAAGTTGTCTGCATCGACGACTGAGTAGATGTGCATATAAGCTGGCAAATCAAGGCAAAAAGCATTCTCACCAATTTTCTCAAGGATCCTGAAAGGTCCATACCTTATTGGTTTCAGCTTTCAACCTTCATGTTGCATCCTGTCCTTGCTGATATACAGCCAGACTTGATCACCAACTTGGAAACTATGCTCCATCCGATGCTTGTCATGCCTTGCCTTATATTTGGCCTAGCTCTTTTTCAGTTGTTCCTGTACTGCCTGATGGATCTCTTGGATTTGTTCAATGAACCTAGTTGCCTTGTCCACATCGTTGTGTCCCTCAACTGTTGTGTCCTTACCAAAGACAATATCCAAGGGAGACCTTGGTGTGAAACCAAAAAAGGTCTCAAAAGGAGATCTCTGTGTGGAAGAATGTTTGGCTCAATTGTAAGCAAGCTGCACATAACACAAATGTTCATCCCAAAGCTTAGGATGCTTACTGCAATATCCCCTGAGCAACTGGATCACTATCCTGTTGACTACTTCTGTCTGGCCATCGGTTTGTGGATGGAAAGCGGTGCTTTTCTTCAGTTTGGTGTCCATCAGTTCCCACAAATTTGACCAAAACTTTCCCACAAATCGGGTGTCTCTATCAAATACAATGGAAGTGGGTGATCCAAAATGAACCCATACATGTTGAAAAAACAGTTTTGCAGTTTGTTCAGCTGTAATCTATTTATTACAAAGTATCAAAATAAACATTTTGCTGAACCTATCCACAACAACATACAAATAATCATGACCTTTCCTAGATTTAGGCAGTCCTCCAACAAAGTCCATGAAAACACTTTCCCAAGGATGAAAAGGAACTGGTAATGGAGTGTACAAGCCTAGTTTTCCATTGCTGGGCTTGTTTTTAGCACACATAGTACATCCTCTTACATATCTACAAACTGTCTCGTTCATTTTTGGCCAATAACAAAATCTTTGCAGCTATGCAACTGTGCAACTGTTTTACTTACCCCAAAGTGACCTCATATTAGAGAAGTGTGTGCTTCTCGAATTATCTTTACTCTTTCAGTTTGTGGAATGCATAGCTTCCCACAATGATATAAGAGTCAGTTCTTAATATGATAATCCAATTCTTCTACTCGTTTGCCTTGACTTAAAGTTGCATATGCATCTTTAAAGTCTATATCTTGAGCATATTGTTCAATGTAGCTCTCATGTAACACAGAATTATGCTTAAGTATAGTAGATGCATTTATAATGGGTCTAGATAACATATCTACAACTTTATTGTGTATGCCCTTGTTATATCTGATGACTAAATGAAACTGTTGTAGAAAACCCATCCATCTATAGTGTCTTGATTGCTGCAACTTAGTTTGGGAGTGTAGATATTGAAGTGGTTGATGATCAGTATTTATTACTGTCTCTTTGCCCATTAAGTAATGTTTCCACTTTTTCACACTTTGTACTAGCGCATAAAATTCTTTATCATATGTAGGATAGTTAACTACTGCAGAATTAAATGTCTCAGAATGATAACATATGGGTTTACCGTGTTGTATCAACACTGCTCCCATGGCATAGTCAATGGCATCCATTTGGATCTCAAACGGTCTTTGAAGATCAGGCAGTGCTAGTACTGGTGTTGTACTAATCTTTTCTTTCAAGGTGTTGAAGGCTTTCTGCTGTTTACCTCCCTACTGAAACACCTTGTTCAATCCTGTTAAAGCATGTAAGGGAGTTTCAATTAAGGAAAAGTTAGAAATGAACTTTCTCCAATATTGTGTTGCTCCTACGAAGCTCCTAACTTCTATAGCAGATTTGGGTTTAGGCTAGTTTACAATGACTGCCACCTTAGAGGGATCTATCTTTAATTCACCACCCCCTACTATATGTCCCAAATAATTCAAAGATGTTTTGCCAAATTCACATTTTGAGAGTTTAACATAAATTTTTTCTCTTTTGAAAACATCTAGTGTCTCCTTAACATGCTTTAAATGCTCTTCCCATGTTTTGTTGAATATCAGAATGTCATCCAGATATATAATAACAAAATCATCAAGAAAAGGTCTGAGTATATCATTCATTATTCTCATGAAAGTAGCAGGAGCATTAGTTAAGCCAAAAGACATAACCAGCCACTCATACAATCCTTACTTTGTTTTGAAAGCAGTCTTCCATGCATCTTGTTCTGCAACTCTGACCTGATGATATCCACTATACAAGTCTAAGTTGGAAAAATAAACTTCTTTCAATTGATCTAATAGATCATCTATGCGAGGAAGGGGATAACGATTTTTTATTGTTATCTTATTTAATGCTCGGTAATCAATGCACATTCTCCACAAGCCATTTTTCTTTCTCACCAAAACGATTGGTGACCCACTTGGTGATGTGCTAGGTCTGATGAACCCCTTCTCAAGCAACTCCTGCACCTGCTTCTTGATTTCTGCATTCTCTAAAGCGAGCAACCTTTTATGCCTGTGGCTGCAATGGTTGTTTCATCTCCTGAGTCTGACCACAAATCTTTATGAATAGCTACAACAGTCTTCTTCTTCTTGCCCTCGAACTTCTTAGGTCTCAGCTCTGGATGCAGAATCCAACAGTGCTCATCATCATGCCCATCCTTCTTACAATGAGTGCATGAAGACTTGCTTTTCTATGCAGTGTTGGCCTTCCTTGCTTTCCATTTTTGTTTTATTTTCTCCTTATTCTTACTTGTAGTGGGTTGGGATGATCCCCCAACTTCTGGGTTCCCATTCTTTCCTCTAGTTTCCAAATGTGTAGCTTGAACGGATACCTCATCTATACTAGTGGGATTAAACATGAGGATAGTGTGCCTCATGTAGATGTGTAGACCACCGATGTACTTCAATAGAGTCTCAGGTGAGTCTAATGAGATTCCTAGAATCAAAGCTCTCTTCCTAAATTCTTGGGTGTAACTTTGTACACTTTACCCTTTCAAATGTCGAAGAGTTTGCCAGCTCATCATGGCTTGTTGCATGTAGGCCAGTGGATAGAACTGCTTTTTGATTGCAGAAACAAATTCACTCCAGACAAAAAGAGTCTTACCATGTCTTTTCATGTTAGCTTGGGTCCTGCCTTCCCACCAAACCAAGGCAGTGCCTCCAAGGGGTAGGTTGGGCAGCTGAATCTTGCTCTTGTCTGAATCAATACTTTACAATAAACATCAATTTGTCTAATCCAATTGTCCAGCTTTTCTGCATTCAACTCTCCATCATATATTGGTAAATCAAATTTAACATCTAGTTTAATCAAAGATGTCTTCTTTTTATGTTCAGGGCTATTAGGAGGTGTGAGAAAGCTTTCTTCTTTCCCTTTGCCTTTTGAGTGGTCATGGAGGAGAGACTCTTATTCTCCTTTATCTTGTTTGGAGGCCAATGAATCTTCATCTTTATGTTTTCTAAAGTCCTTGTACATTTCCTCTACCATGGACCTTATGGCTAGGAAACTGTCTTTAAATTGAGGGTCTGGCCCCATAGAACCTTCCTCCGACATTGTCCTCTGAGGATAGACTCTTCCAATTACAGGATTAGTTTCGACCAACTCTCCTTCTCCTAATTTGAGCTTTGATCTAGTTAGCATTCAACAGCTAAATCCAACACAAGCTTGTCTAACCTTAACAACCTATAGCTCTGATACCACTTGATCTGAAAATCACTTATGTATGATCTCAGTTAATTAATGTAGGTATTACAGACTCATGCGCTAGGATATGCCTATGTTATTTTAAGCAATGGATCGATAAGATTGCGAAATATATAGGCATTGGAAAACAGTAAGAGAAACACAGCAAGTAAATTCAACAAAAACACAACAATTTAATAAGGAGTTCTCCCAATCCTCCTGAGCTACATCTCCTGGTCCAGCTTTCAATGGTGGCCTTTTTTTATTGTGTCTTTAAGTAGAGTTTTTCAACGAGGAGCTCAATTTGAGTCTCCTGTAGCAGATGACGCTTAGTAGAGTGGTACTTGGATTCCCCAAGCCACTAGAGTACACAGACTCCCCCTTACCAAGTCTCGACCTCAACTAGTCTTAATGGGATGAGTCCAATTTGGTACTCAGTTCTAGACAGATATCCTCATAGGGATTGCTTGAACCTCTCAAGCCTTCTCAATTCTGTCTGCTCGATGTTGCCTTAGCTCTGCAGGTCAGCTCGACTTCTCTGTTCTCTACTTCTTGCTTCACTCTCTCCTCTGTCTCCTTACAAACTGGGCACCAGCTTTTCCTTGAATGGTCGTTATTTCAGTTATTCCGCGAAATGATTCATCCGCCAGCTCATCGGTCATGTCAGACCCCAAATGTCATATGCCTCAACCTATTCTTCCGTCAAATCCGGTCTCCCATCGGGTGCAATCTCTGTCATTGGTCTGCGGCCTCCAGATCCTACAGTCATCGCTTTTATCGCACGGGTGAGTTGCTCGACTGTTACCCTGCAATGAGAGCAGTTTTCTCTCATTCGCCGACACATGTTGTTCAGTGTATGGCATCGCTTGGTCCTCTGTCAAACCCTCTTACCACCCGAAATGCCTCCGATATTCCGCCGGTTTTGAGCGCGGGGCCCACATTCTAACGTATCAAGTATTTCCGCATGGTTTTACCTATTTTTCACATGACCAGGTTCTGGGGCTTTTCCTTCTCTGAGGTTTTTATCCTACGCTACGCGATTAATGCTAATCACGTATCAGAAACAGCCTCTATTTTCTGATCTGGACTCCCTATTTGCTAGTTTGTGCCATTGCACGGTCTCCATGGGCCAACAGTCAGCGCGCTTTGACCGAGGGTGCTCGTTGTTCCATGCTAGCTACAACTGCCACTGTCCAGAGGTCCTTCCTAATAGCTCATTGTTTACAAGATTTTGAAGTTTGACATAATTTGAAACAGTCATAGAAACTCTGATAATTTTCAAGGATCCATTCGGATCAGGTTACAGTGTCTTAGCTTCGATATTAGTTGTAGGAAACAGTAAATAATTTGTTTCAATATTTAACAGATAAGAGAAGCTTAATCAGTTGCTCCAGTAAGTGATTCGGGTGGGATTCTTGAATCTTCACATCTACAGGAACATGGTAACTTGGTAGAAAATCATGACGTTTTACCAGCACACCCCTTATGCAATGATATTTTCTAAAATTTAGCTCTTTCCTCATGTGCGCTCATGTTGGATTCAAAAACCACTATAGAAAATCCATCCTCAGGAGCACACAAATCAAATACTGAAACTATCAAATTTTGACAGCTCAGTGATGAATTTCTCCTAGAAGAAATCATATCTTTTAGTTCCGTTTGAACCACCTATAATAAAATTTAATTTCTAACAATTCTAATATGACTTTCCAAAAATAGAAAGTCGTGTCTAAATGATCAAGGATGATCTTGACATATGGAATCCACTTTAAAATCAAATCAATCATGATTATACTAGTCAAGGATTGATATTTTTATCCTTACTGGTATTATTATTATTATGATACTATTATTTATAAAATAGTCTAAAGTCGTTCACCTTTAATGAATTAATAAAAACAAATTCTCTCATAAAATAAGTAAATTAAATTGAGAATCTCTTACGTCGAAAATTGAACCTCTCTCTTGGAATAATATAGTAACTCCACATTTAAGAGAATGTAACTCTCCCTCATTAATTCAATGCATGACAAAAGTCTAACTCCTCTTCATTAAATGCACTTGTAACTCCCTCATTTAATTTGATTTTTAATTCTTACCAAATACTCTTTCTCTCTCTAATTCGAATTGTAACTCTTCAAGGCAAGTGTACCTCTCTCTCTATTCTTGGGATGAGTTACACTTCTCCTCAACTCTTCCCTTATGGAATTCAATTCTCCTATTATTGGCCCAAGGAATGAATTCAGAGTCAACGAATTCATTTTGTAACTCTCCCTTTTCATCTATTTAAGAAAGAGCAAGTGAGAGTTGAGAGTAACATGTTCATTGTGAAGAAGGAAAGCTTAGAGTTGAGTCTGTGCAAGAGAAGTGTGAGAACAAGTGAAGAGTAGGAGGAAGGGAAGAGCTGGAACAAGTGTGTTGGACAAGATTTAATCAAGAGAAGGAGGATATTTTCCACCAAAGAGCAAGAGCATTTTAGCTGCAAGTTCATCAAACATTGGTCACTTTACTCATCCTCATTCTTTCTCTCTTTGCTGAACAATTGAAGAAATCTAATAGAAGAAGAATCATTTGGGTTTTTCCCCTTGTGGGTTTTGCCATGGTCAATGGACCTAACTCTTAGTGTCTAATATTTGTGCTTGGCTATCTTTATATGATCCTTAAGTTTATGTTCTATCTACAATTGTTGTTCTGAAAAGTTGTGAATAAGATGTGAAAATTTTTAGATCTAAGAATCTCAAGAATCCTACTGCAACCAGCTGAATCTACTTCACCTAGATTGTAAATTACATTACAAACTTATTTCAGATTTCTTCTCGAAATATTGAAGTAAATTACTGAAGCAACCTACACCAAATTAAATATGATTCTGAAACATAGAAACTGAGCAAGGAAATACAAACACATAGGACATCGTTACTTTTGGACAAATGTCCCTGGAATAACCCAATGCGGAAAAACCGGTGCAGCAGCTCTGAGAGTTTATTATTATTAAGTAGTAGTAAATTTTGAATACATTGCTGAATACCTCACAGAGTTATTCAGTTACAGAGAGAAATACTGACATAAGCTTAGTGAGATTACCTCACACAATCACTTAGAAAAAGTCCCAGCTGTTTGGGTTGCTAGATGAGGTGCCCCTAGCAAGCCCTGTGCTGCCTCTACGTTGTCCCAATGTCAACCCTCTCAGGCATAACATCACCCAACTGGGGAATCGATCAATAGCCCAAAGTCACTGCTCTCAACCTCCCAGTCTCACACCCTGGCTTCTAACTGCTGAAACTGACTCTCTACTCCGATTTTCGACTTTCTCTTTCTCCCTCTGCATTGTTTCTATGTGGCCCTTCTAGCCCTGCATTAGCCTCTGCATCAAGGCTACTGGATCACTCTCTGCCTCTCTCTGTCGATGAACCTCCGACTGAAAATTGTTAGAACTACTAAGAGGGGGGTGAACCAGTATTCCTTAGCAATTAGCACTTTCAAATCTTTTCAGGGCATTAGTTAATCTTCAATTATTATTAATGTTTATGCAGTAATAACAGTAAATAAAATAACACAATAGACACAAGAATTTTAGGTGGAAAACCCCCTCCGGGTCAAAAACCATCGAAATTCTTTAATCTTCAGCCACAACTGCAATGAAAGCAACAACTCCCTAGAATTATAGAAAAGCATTCTTCTCCATATCGCACTAGAAGGACACCCCAATGCCCTAGCTTCTTTAGTAGTCAATTGAATGGATGCCCCAACATCCTAGACCAACCTACCACCCTGAAGTTTCCACAAGCTCCAACCTGTAGGCGATTTCATGCACCAGCCTAGCACCTCCCTGCCACCCTATAATGACTGAAATGAGACAAGAGTGTGGATTTTCGTACCAAGGACAATGATCCACGATACAATATGATTTACAATGATTTTGACCGAACACCCAATCACACTATGACCTGCAACCCAACCATGACATCATCCCAACAGAGACTCCTATACTTCCCAATAATGCCTTTTCGACTCTAGGCAGATTGACTCTCTTTTACAATAATGCCTCTTCCAATGATGACACTTTTACAAATGACTCTTTTACAACTTTACAATGATGACTCTTGGCCTTGACACTTCTTCACAATATACGGATGGCTGTCATGTCTTCAAAGGATGTCCCGCTACAATGCTTCCTTTGATTTGATACTTCTGCTCTTGAATTCTTGCTTGAAGTTGTAGTTGAATCTTCTTTTACCTGTATGCAAAATTTCCCGGCAAAACCAATCCCAAAACAAAACAAAATACCCTTCAACTTACCTCTCCCTGCAAAACACATGTAAGTGCATAATAATGCATAAATACAAATTAAAATTACAATGCGTACCTGAAGTGTGCTTGTCAATTTTGTTGTTGACTTGTTGCAACAGTAGAGAAAGACTCCCACTCTTGATATAGGCTTGGACTCTATACAAGACTATATCCAAAACTGGCCTAAAGATATATATAATAAAAACTGATGACAAACCCTAGACTTGTGATGGACCAAGTTCTAAGTACAACAACACAGACCATTCTATCAACTATGACAAGACAAGTAACATGAACTTACAACATCATATAGATTTCGTAGACTTGGTGTAGATTCAAAAATATGTAGCATCAAATGTGTAGTATCAAGAATAGGACATTTGAAATGTGGTATCAAAACTAACTGTGACATATAGAGACAAAGATATAACTGAGACCCTGTATGTACTTACGTTGTCTTGCAAAAACATATGTCAGAGATGATACTCATATTTCAAATGTAAACACTAATCATACATACCTTGCTGTAGGAGACTTACCGCTGACTGTTCATGTGTGGTCCTTACTGCATTGATCCTTGAATGCATGCTTTTTCTTGCCTTCTAGGAGCTCGATATTGAATCTGTTGTATCTATGTAATTTCGGATCTCTAGGGTCTGAAATTTTGTCTTGTGGTAGCCCTCTGAGTCCTCTTTCCAACCCCACAGGTCTAATCAAGATTGGATTCTTCAAGAAAAAGTTATGCCCAATGTCCCACGATGACATGATTATAGACTGGTTCAGTAGAGCGAATTTGTACGAAGTGCCACGTGTCATTGTTGCGACCTTGGGCCCTGAAAACGCTACTCAACAAACTATAGTCTGTCCTCTTTCTGTGACTATTTACGAAATTTGAATCCAATGCTCAGAGAGAAAGTTATGATGATTTTCCCAATGTCACTTGTTTGACATGGAATTCAGGAATCTGCAAAAACCCTAACTTTCTCAGATCATATCTCCGAAAATATAGCAAACCAAGAGTTGAAATTCAGTCACAAGGTTCATCAAGATTTCGGCTCAAATGGGTTTTAATTTCAGCTTCTGGAGCTTCGCAGAAAAAAAGTTATAGCGAAAATGCCACGATGACCTGTTTGAAACCACAAAATCCCTACTAGAGGAGGATATGAGGGTCGTTATTTATATGAATGTCTTGAGTTGAGAGGGTCCTCAAAAAGTGAACGTTGGAGGGATTTTAGGAGCAATTTTTAATTATTATTATTAATTATTGACTATTCAATGACGACAACCATTTATGAGTGCCATGCCACAACTCCATAGGGTTTTAGCCCACTAACTGGGGTTACTAACTTCAAACATGAATATCTCTCAAACCGTGAAGAATTACTTGGCGGGCCATATATCAACGGAAACATCTCGACGATTAGAATCCATCTAGAAGATCCTTGACTCATAATAGAGTAAGTTGTCAAGTCAAAATGCCCTTGCAAGATTGGGGTAGCCCCTGGTGCTGCTTGGGTTGACATCAATGACAACCACTGATCAACAATCTCCCCCTTTGGCATTGATGGCAACACAAGTACTTCCCCTGCGATCATGACACCTCTTCCTACTGCCTTCTCTCCCCCTTTGTCATCAATGGCAAAGGGTAACTCCCCTTGACAAACAACCATGCTGCGGACTTGTACACACCTCCACTCCCCCTTTCTACTCGAGTAGATAAGAGAAAGAGTTTAATGAAAACTTGGGAGAATCCCAAGCTTTTGGCGAAGATACTCAAATGCTTCATGAGGTAATGGTTTGGTAAAGTTGTTAGCAATTTGTTCCTTTGTGCCAACTTATTCAAGCTTGATATTCTTTTCGGCGACCTGCTCTCTAATGAAATGATATTTAATCGAAATGTGCTTCGTTTTGGAATGCATCACAGGATTCTTGGAGATACTGATGGCATTGGTGTTATCGCAAAATATGGGAATAGGCTCATCAAACTTTACTTGAAGATCTTGCAAAGTTTGCTTCATCGAGAGAACTTGTGTACAACAAGCTGCTGCCGCGATATATTTTGCTTCTGTTGTGGATAACGAGATTGAAGACTGCTTTTTACTTAACCATGAAACAAGACAATCACCTAGATAGAATGCTACTCCACTAGTACTCTTATGATCATCAACACTTCTTGCCCAATCTGCATCTGTATAAGCTTGGATAACCAGATCATTTCCTTTGGGATACTATAGACCGTATTCCACTGTGCCCTTAAGATATCGAAGAATTCTTTTGACGACAATAATATGAGATTCTTTTGGTGCTGCTTGGAATTTTGCTACTTGTCCAACTGCCTGCATCACATCAGGTCAGGAGGCTGTCACATATAGGAGATTACTAATCATGGATCTATACAACCTTTGGTCCACAATTTGTTGACGAATCTTCTTGTAACCTGTTGCCATGGGGGTAAGGATAGGCTTGCAATCTTCCATCTTGAATTTCTTGAGCATTTTCTTGATGTACTTGATTTGAAATATGAATATTCCTTTATCCTGATGAGATATCTCGATAATCATTAGATTGTCTTGATCCACTTTCACATAGAGATTGCTTGTCAGCGCTTCCTTTCTTGAATCTGTAATACTTCAACTATTCTTCTCCTGTAATGAAACTGCCATCTTGTTCAAACTTCCTGTCTGTCAATCGTAGACTTGTGTCATATACTGTTGCATAAACTCCTCATCTTCAAATTTCTAGGAGTCGATAAGCTAAATTGTTCAGAATAGTGTGTCATTTAACAGACCGTCTTGACTCGAGTCATTAACTGAAGCAGCGGTTGATTCCTCACAATCCGTTATGAATCATGAAAGCATAACTATTGGGACCTTATTGCCTTCTTTCTTTTCTTGCTCATCTTGTACTTGTTCATTGTGTACCTATTTTCCTTTCCAAACCTTCTTATTCTCGTTGTCAAGCCTTTCTTTCATGGTTGATTCCATCTTGTACCTGCAGTTACGAGCTATGTGTCCATAGTTATGACATTTGTAACATGCGATGTTATTGATAGAAGATTTCTTTTGGTGTCTATCTCATGATCCTGCAAATTTGCTTCTAGGGTTTTGTTGATAATAATTGTACCGGTCTGGAACTTCATAATCCCTAGCCTTATGTCCAAAATTGTTACATTTGACATCATCTCTCAAATGATCAAATTTGTTGATATTATGATGAGTTCTGGAATATCCATTTCTGAAGGATCTCTTGGAATTATATTCATTCCAAACATACATGCGACATTCTACAGCGCTATGTCCAAACCTTCCACATGAATAACAATGACCATAAAAGATAGGTTGGTGCCTGGGAGGAAATTTTCTTCGAGGAATTGTCTTTCAAGGTTCTTCCTGCGAGTCTTAATATCTTGATTTAGTTGAGAGATCTATCTGCTTGGTAGGTTTTGCATATCCATCTTCTTTAATTGTCATAGAAGGACTCAACTTCTTTTCGAATTTTTCTTTGTAACCAAGACCAGTCTTGTCACTGTATGATCGTTGGTTGCTGATGAGTTCGTCCAAAGTCTTTGAACTGTTGGCATAGTTTTGAAAAGCTTTTCCATTTTTTACTTCCTTTCGTAGAGCAACTATTTTAGTCTCCAATGCTTCTCTTTCCTTGTTGTTTTCATTTAATTATTTCCTAAGAGATTCTTCAATTCGCTTGTATTCTTCAACCTTGATTTTAAGGTTGAGGACATGTTCTCTTTCTGTCTTCAATTCATCTTCAAGAGTGTTGACATGCTTCTTCTCGACTTTGAGCTCTTTGATAACCCTGATCACTTCGTTTTGAAATTCAACCTCAGTCATTTCTTCTTTTTCGTCTCCTTCTTCGTCAGGTGCCTCTTGCTTATTATGCTTAGCCATAAACAATACTCTTCCGTTGAATTCTTCTTCGTTATCATTGTCTTCTTCGAAAGAGGAACTATCTTCTTTGGTGAAGAAACTTTTCTTAAACCATTTCTTCTTGCCTTGCTTGTTGAACTTCCTAGGACCTTGCTTTCCATTCGTAACAACCTCATCTTTATGAGAACATTTGGCTACAAAATGCCCAACCTCACCACAATCAAAACATATTAATGGAAATTTACCTTTGAATTTTCCCGTACGTGTTCTCATTTTCCGCGTGAAGTAGGCGAATTCTTTATCTGAGAGTTCTTCTTCCTCTTCTTCCTTTTCTTCATCCTTACAACTACAAGTTTTTGCTTTCTGAGCTTGCTTGTCCTTACTATTCTTCTTGGATGCGGCAAATGCTGTTTCTAAGTGAGATGTGCCATCCTCTTCTTCAATCCTCATTTCATATGCCATTAGAATTCTATGCAATTCATCTATGCTGGGATTGGTCAGATTCGATCTATCTTCCAAGATAGATACCTTAGGGTTAAATCTTGCTGTCAAGGTTCTGAGGATCTTTCGAACAACAATTTTCGTTTCAACAGGTTCTCCCAAACCTTCCAATGTATTTGTTGTTTCATCAACACGCTGAAAGTATGCAGCAATATCTTCATCTTCCCTCATTTTGAGTTGTTCAAATTTTGCCCTGAAAATTTGAAGTTTTGCTTCTTTCAACTTTGAGTCACTTGCATATATATTTTCAAGCTTGCCCCATACCTCTTTAGCAGTTTTGCAAATCAATACCTTAAGATAAACAAATTCGATAAGCCCACTGATAATAAGATCTTTAGCCTTTGCATCATATACCATATTTTTCTTACCCTATTCATCTTAGGTCGGTGTGAAGCCTTTGTCTACGATTTCTCATACTTCGTATCCTTGCGCCAGCAAATGAACCTGCATTCTTCCACTGCAAAGTGCATAGTTATTTCCATTGAACAAAGGAACTTTATTCTTAGTATACTCCATGATCTCGTTCCAGGTGTTAGACTGTTATTGAAGGAACCAAGCTCTGATACCAATTGTTGGAAATACTGAGATGGGGGGTGAATCAGTATTCCTTAGCAATTAGCACTTTTAAATCTTTTCAGAGCATTAGTTAATATTCAATTATTATTAATGTTTATGCAGTAATAACAATAAATAAAAGAACACAGTAGACACAAGAATTTTAGGTGGAAAACCCCCTCCGGGTCAAAAACCACCGAACGCTTTTCTAATAAATTCTTTAATCTTCAGCCCCAACTGAAATGAAAGCAACAACTTCCTAGAATTCTAGAAAAACATTCTTCTCCAGCTTCCATTGGAAGGACGCCCAAATGCCCTGGTTTCTTCAGTAGTCAATTGAATGGGTGCCCCAACATCCTAGACCAACTTACCACCCTGAAGTGTTCACAGGCTCCAACCTGTAGGTGACTTATGCACTAGTCTAGCACCTCCCTGCCACCCTATAATGACAAATGAGACAAGGGTGTGGATTCCCGTACCAGGGACAACGATCCACGATACAATATGATTTACATTGATTTTGACCGAACACCCAATCACTCTATGACCTGCAACCCAACCATGACATCATCCCAACAGAGACTCCTATACCTCCCAATATTGCCTTTTCGACTCTAGGTAGATTGACTCTTACAATAATGACTCTTCCAATGATGACACTTTTACAAATGACTCTTTTACAACTTTATAATGATGGCTCTTGGCCTTAACACTTCTTCACAATATACGGATGGCTGTCATGTCTTCAAAGGATGTCCTGCTGCATTGCTTCCTTTGAGTTGATACTTCTGCTCTTGAATTCTTGCTTGAAGTTGTACTTGAATCTTCTTCTACCTGCATGTAAAATTTGCCAGGCGAAACCAATCCCAAAACAAAACAAAATACCCTTCAACTTACCTTTGCTTGCAAAACACATGTAAGTGCATAATAATGAAGAAATACAAATTTGTGAAAATTCTATCGTTGCAACATCTGATTTACTTCTCCTACTTATTCTTCAATAAGTTATTTATGAAATTCCTTCAATAAACATTAAAATAAATTCTACTGCAGATATCACACCGTAATACAGAAACAAACACATGTACAAGAATCAACACATTGACACAGATATTTTGGACAATAGTCCCCGGAAAAACCCAATGTGGGAAAACTGATGCAATAAGGGAGGATTTTATTATTTAGCTATTCTTCAGTACAACAAGTTGCCAAACTAGCTTACCCACATAGAGAAAAATTCTCTAGCACTTCTCCTAGTCCTAGCGTCAGCTTGGCTGACCTCTGCGTGGCTCCCAGACACTTTGCGTCAGCCCCCGCTTGACTGCGTAAGCCCTAGGCCTCTCTACGTCACCCACGCAGACCCTCTAGTGACTGCGCAGTCTCTTGTTGCCTCTCCTGCCTCAGCGCTCATCTCGAGTGGTTGATCCCTTCTCTCTATTCCGTACTTGCTGCCTCCTGACTGCTCACCAGACCACTAGTTCAAATTTTTCAGCTAAACCTGCTCCCGAAATTGAACAGACTGGTCTCCCTCAGTATATTCTCCAAGTGACCCTCAAGCTTCCTCTTATACTTTTCTCGTTGACAAATCAATGGCCGAGATTAAGTCCCTAATCAATGACTAAGATTAACTCTGGCTTGATCCATGACTTTTGGACCATTCTAACACAGTTTTATATTAGTTCACATTAATATTTTATTTTCCCTAAGTTTATACTTAGGGACTTCATTAAAAATAATAATTATTTTAATATCTTCCAAACTATTTAGAATCTGCCCAAACCATTTCTGAGTATTGGAGATCTCATGTGCTTTAGCCTCTCCACCAATTTTCGTGGCTAGAGCACATCTGATGCTACCCCAAATCAACACTCCCTCTTAGCGAGGACTGTGCTCTAGTAATACTCCTCACTGAGTATCACCCTGATCATTCGACATTGGTCCCTGTGCTGATGCTAAGCCTCCCTGACCAACATCCTCTGCACTGCTGCATCCTGTACTGCTGCCCATGGCTCTGCTACTGCCACTGTTGCATCTATACGACAACTCCCTCTGCATCCGTGCTGTTGCTGGTCCTTTCTCCCAACACTGCATCCGCACTGCAACTCCCTCTGCATCTGTGCTATTATCACTCCCATTTCTGCTACTGAAACGAGTTCTTTACCATCCCCATCTTTTCCCTGAAGTAGTCAAACTTTGTCCTTCCAAGGGCCTTGGTGAGGATGCCTGCCACATGTTCTCTTGTAGGAGTGTAGCTCAACCGTACAACTCCTCGTTGTACCCAGTCCTTGACAAAGTGATACCGGATATCAATATGCTTCGACCTATCATGAAACACTGAATTCTCAGAGAGATTGACGCAACTTTGATTATCACACATGATCCTGGTCGTCTCCATATTCCTTTTGAATAGGTTCACAAGCAGTTTTCTAAGCCATATGGCCTCACACGAAGCTGTGCTTGCCGCCATATATTCTGCATCAGATGAGCATAGAGCCACGAACTTCTGTTTCCTACTGCACCAGGAGGTCATTCCTGATCGAATGTTGAAATAGTATCGAGAGGTACTTTTCCGATCCACTGAACTTCCTGCCCAATCTGCATCAGTAAATCACTCAATCTGATTTCCTTACTCTTGGTGTACAAGAGTCCATAATCGATTGTTCCCTGTAAATAATTGAGAACATGTTTGGTTGCTTCCTAGGGCGCCCTCTTCGGTTCCACCATGAACTGATTGAAGGTGTTGACTGTGTAGCAAATGTCTGGCTTGGTATTGACCAGATACATCAGGGACCCTATGAGCTGTCTGTATAAGGTGGGATCAACATCCTTGCCCTCTGATGTATCAATCTTCTTCCAGTTGGTGATTATGGAGTAGCCATGGGTCTACAGTCCTCCATCCTGAATCTCTTCAGGATTTCTGTAGCATATCTCCCTTGCCCAAGGAAGATCTCTCCCTTTTGCTGCCAAACTTCCAACCCTAGGAAATAATGCATTCGTCCCAAATCCTTCATATCGAATTTTGTGGCTAAATTCTTCTTGCAGTCCCCGATGAGCCTGGATGATCTTGTCAAATGGAACTGACTGAAGGTGTTGACAGCGTAGCAAATGTCTGGCCTGGTATTGACCAGATACATTAGGGATCCTATGAGCTCCCTGTATAAGGTGGGATCAACATCCTTGTCCTCTGATGCATTAATCTTCTTCCAGTTGGTGATCATTGGAGTAGCCATGGGTCTACAGTCCTCCATCCTGAATCTCTTTAGGATTTCTATAGCATATCTCCCTTTCCCAAGGAAGATCTCTCCCTTTTGCTGCCAAACTTCCAACCCTAGGAAATAATGCATTCGTCCCAAATCCTTCATATCAAATTCTGTGGCTAAATTCTTCTTGCAGTGTCCAATGAGCCTGGATGATCCTGTCAAAAAGAGATCTTCTACATATAATACTAAGATTAGCGACTCATTCTCTACAACCAAATAGTAGAGATTTGGATCCGCGTAACTCTTGACAAATTCCATCTTCTGCAAGTAGCCATCAATTCGACCATACCATGCTCTAGGTGCCTGTTTCAGCCCATACAAGGATTTATTCAACCTGCATACATGAGACTTCTTCTCATGTGTCTCAAAGCCCTCTGGTTGTTCAATGTATACCTCTTCTTCTATTACCCCTTTCAGAAAAGCCGTTTTGACATCCATATGATGAATCTCCCATCCCATCTGAGCTGCAAGAGATATCATGGTCCTAATAGACGTATACCTGCCTACTGGGGCGAAGGTCTCATCGTAGTCAATTCCTTCCTTTTGAGCATACCCCTTAGTCACAAACCTGGCCTTGTATTTCTCAACACTGTCGTTTGCAACGTATTTGATCTTGTAGATCCATCTTGAACCTACCATTGATCTGTCCTGAGGCCTTGGCACTACCTCCCAGACATCGTTCACCACAGATTAGGATCTTCTTTTACTTATGCTATTATAGTGTTGTTCTTCATCAAACAGTTACCAATGCATAAACCATAAAGAGATAAGAGACACACAATGTTGGCTATCAACCAGGGCCAAAACCTCTCCCAATTGAGAGGAAAACCCAAACGAATTCTTCTTCTTATAGAAGTTTCAATTGGCGAATAGCAAGACGAAGAGCCTTGACCTATTTGCCACTCCAAGACCAAGACACAAAGCTTCCTTGATGAGATCCTTCTTCTCTTTGGTCAACGATACTCAAGCCTCTACTCCTTCCTCCTTCTTGACTACCCTTCAGAATTCAGCTTCCTTTTGCTTCAGACCTGCACTCTATTTCAACCTCCTTGGAAACCCTAGTTGTAGCGCATATGAGAGATATATGGTGATTCAACCCCTTAATCTCTTCACTGGGACTGAATGACTTTCTTCTCCAACTTGGCTTGATGAATTGACTCAAATACTTCTTGATTCGACTTCTATCATATTGATTTGGGGTAGCATCGGATGTGCTCTAGCCATGAAAATTGGTGGAGAGGCTAAAGCACATGAGATCTCCAAGACCCAGAAATGGTTTAGGCAGATTCTAACCAGTTTAGGAGATATTAAACTAATTAATATTTTTAATGGAGTTCCTAAGTCTAAACTTAGGAAAAATAAAATATTAAAGGGTATTAATATAAACCTCTGTTAGAAGGGTCCAAAATTCATGGATCAAGTCAAATCTAATCTTAGCCGTTGATTAGAGATTTAATCTCGATCGCTGATGAACTAACGAGAAAAGTATAAGAAGAGGCTTGAGGGTCAGTTGGAAAACACACCAAGTTGATCAAGAATTCGATTTTCTGGGGTAGGGTTTGTTGAGGAAACCGAGTGAGTGATCTGAGTTGCAGCTGAGGGGCAGTGAATACATAGCAGAGAGGCATAGTTAGTACCAGGAGGATCAGTGCAAAGCCGTGAAAGGTTGACGCAGAGCCAGCTAGAAGCCACGCAGAGGCAGCCAGGAGCTGCGCAGAGCCAGAGAGGCCAGCGTGTGAGACGCAGAGGGTCTAATGGTTGACACAGAGGCTCCAGAAGCTGACGCAGAGGCCAGAGAGGTTGATGCAAGGCCTAGAGGCAGTGCTGGAGAATTTCGTGGGACAGACTGGGAGCTGGAGAGCCGGATAGGGTGACGCAGTCCCTATCAGAGTGACGCAGAGCAGCAGAAGCTGCATTGTTGCTGTGGGATCGTTCATCCAGTGATTTGGCCGGAATATCTATCTCCGACTGAGAGGTACTACTGCCAAGGGCATTCTCTGTTGGGTGAGCCATTTCTGGCACCCAGGTTGTATTCAGAAACTGCATAATAATAAAACCCTCTGAATAGTTGCACCGGTTTTCCCACATTGGGTTTTTCTAGGGACATTAGTCCAAAAACAACTGTGTCACTTGTGTGGTTGTTTACTTTCAGTTGATGATCTGTATGTGTTGATACTGTACTTATTTATTTTCAGTATTTACATGGTAAATAACTTGTTAAGTAATTGAACAAGTAGGAAGAAATAAATCAGATAGTACAGGAAGAATTTCTAACGGGTTAAACTTAGAAATTCCAACATATCATAGCAAGGAAGACTTCGACCCTTTTCTGCAGCAGTGACACTCTTTTCTTTGCACATGTGAGTGTAAATCAACCCCAAAACAGTCCCAAACAATCTCACTCTTCCTTCCTTCCTTCCTTTCGCTGGCTATAAGACTCCTTTCTAAGTGTTTCTTGCACTCCTAATTGCAGACTTGCGTGACCGAAAATATCTGCCTCAAATGAAAGCCAAGCTGCCCTATTTATAGTGGTTTGCTCATCAAATAAGCCGACTTGAGTGAGGTTGAGCCGACATTTCCTTTGGTGAAGATCATTTATTCCATCTTGTAGCCAACTTGAAGGAGATGCTTTTTCTTGGTCTTGGAGGGCCTTATTATTCTTTTAATGACATACAAAAATGTAACATGCCCAAGAAAGGTCCTTCATACATGACATTGACTAAATTTGACTTTTATGACTTGATGACAAAACTTAAAGGTTCACAATGAGAACCTTAACTAAAATAAAATTCCTTGATCATGAAAACCCATGATTCAAGTACTACAAAAATAATTTTATTTTCTTCTTTACATCAATTACATAAAATCACAATTACACATGCCATTATGAACACTGAACCTAGTTACACTTTTCAACACTCCCTCTTAACTAGGGAGGTATTCATAATCCATACAAGGTACTTGGACATTCTCAATTTGAAGAATTCTCATAAGAAGAGTCGGATTGGTAACCCATCTGTTTAGCATCATATCAACCAGCATTGTCACATAGCAAGACCTTGACTAACAACTCTATTTTCCACAAGATCTGAGCTCAATGCTGGCGAGACCAATGATGTATAAACACCCTCATCATTGTCTCTCTCGAAACATACCCCACTCAAGTTCTCGGGGTGTGTTCCGCCAGGACTATTCTTATCTTGGATTCCCATTCCTCAAAGAATATTGGTCCTCTACGACTACTCTTATATTGGATGCCCTAACTCATCGTCAAAGAGCATCAGATGCTAAATGTTTACCTTATCCTCCATTATGTCTTCCCAAGTGAAGATAAAAATGATGTGTTTATTTCTGCCTCTTAATTAGGGAGGACATAACTATTCCAATGAAGGAATGTACTCATTCTTACAGAAGGAATGTACCTAAGGTTCCTCTTGGCTTAGGAATTTTGATTCCAAGTTCTACGAAGTAAGAAACTTGTTTCTAGGGTCCCTTTTAATTAGGGACCTATAGCATCTTGTGAGGTGGAGATGATGGGACAACCAACTTGTTAATTTTAGGTATGTTCTATGCTTAGGGCAATTTATTCCATTTTTCACCGTTAACTCAATATCTCTTCCAGATTAGCAATCACATCAGTATTAAAGTAAACTGTAGATAGAACATAAACATAAATCGCAGAAGACAAGCCAAGACAAGAGGACACAAGATTTGGCGCCAGCCAGGGACAAACCCCAATGTGGGGAAACCCTTGATCAATTCTTCTT
>APFE031682642.1:70931-86283 GCA_000404065.3 Pinus taeda
CAGAGAGAGAGAGAGAGAGAGAGAGAGAGTACATTTACAACAGAAGTCAACACTTTGACTTATCTAGATAAGAGCATAGATCATCTCTTATGAGATCAGTTGAAGACATGCTGCTTCCATTGATTCTCCAAGGTGACTCCTTCACCTATCATTGTGCTGCATTTCGTCATCATGCTGCACCTCACCGTGCTGCACCATGCTGCACCCATCATCAGAACGTTGGACCTCATGACCATGTTGTACAATTCATACTGCAGCACCTGTCATTGTGCTGCTCCCAATCACTGAGCTGCTCTCATCATTGTGCTGCTCCCATCACTGGGCTGCACCCATCATGCTGCATCCAATGTGCACCTGTCACTGTGCTGCTCCCAATCACTGAGCTGCTCTCATCATTGTGCTGCTCCCATCACTGAGCTGAACCTAAGGTTGCACCCATCATGCCATCCATCACTGCATCCAATACGCTGCAACCATTTACACTCACCAGTCTTAGCTACTTGCTATGGCTTACAGCCTAGCAGAGCAGTTAGACTCCTTCAACAGGTCCAAAGTGCAGCCAACTAACAGTCACAAAATCTGCCCAGATTTGTCTGCAATTGTCCTCTAAGGGAAGGCTGTCTCTGCCTTCCACAAGACTGTCCTTCACTTGTCATCACAGGATATGGCATCATGGCACTGTTGTTTCATACAATCATAAACCCAAATACCACTGTAGTAAGAACATTATTAAACACTAGGATCTCTGATTAATCATCACTGAATCTCTATCCATTCATTACTGCATATATATATATATATTTGACATGCCATACATCAGACTAAAGATATCACAGTCATATGTTCACAAGATGACATACTACACAGTCCTAACCTTATACTGAAGATAGTTGCCCACACATGGTAAAACTAGCCCAACACAAACTATCCATCCAGAACTTAGATTAAGGTTCTGACCTTGCACTCCTTCCTGTGCAATCTGCTGTCCCAAAACAGTGCTGAACACATGACTGGGCTTCCTATATACAGCGTACAAGAGCCTTCTTCAACAGCGGATGTAGGGCAACATCTAGTCCTTCTTTTGCTGCGGAGTAAGGCCTGTGGTTAGGGCACACTTGGACAGTGACTATGGCACAAACTGAACTGCGGATTTAGCCTCATACATCAACGTTTAGGGCCTGTCTTCCACGTCTAATTAGGCTTCATCCTTGGCTGCAGCTAGGGCACGTTGTGGCCTCCTTTATACATCATTCATCTGCGTCTATAGTGCTGCATTAGTTCTTCTATTCTCTGCGGCTAGGGCACAACATGACCCTCCTTTCTCTGCGGTTAGATGTCTTTTCCTAGGACAACGTTTAGGGATTTTAAGGACTGCTGCTTAGGGTCTCTTCTAGACCTGCGTTTAGGGCAGTTAGAACTTCTCCTTGTTGCGCTATAGAAGTTTCCTCCATGACTGCGTTAAGGCTTCTTCATTGACTATGTTAGGGCTTATTCATTTAGGGCAACGTAGAGCCTAGGGCACTCCCTCTAGATCTCTCCTTCATCAAAACGCAAAACAGAATGAGGATAGAGATCACAAGAGTGTGAGTGTGTGAAAATGACTTGAAGGCCACCTCTATTTATAGTAAAACGTTGAGCACAAGTGGGGGTAGTTTGGTTGCTGGCCGACCTTGTCGAATTGTCTTATAAAACAAATAAATTCATAACACAATGAATACTTATCGGAATCGGATGATCTTTAGATCAATCCTACACCTCCCAATGAGAGGAACCCAAGAAAAATATCAGTTGCCATAAATAAGATGACCCACATGGAGTTTGGCCCTAGTTTCCAATTTTAACACTCCCTCTCAACTAGGGAGAACTTCATCTGCTGATCCATTTGTCCGACTGTACTATCTCTGCCATCAGTGCCTTGCACTGCTCTACTATGCTTTGCTGAACCATGAAGAAGAAGAATTGATCGACAATGTCTCATACCATTCTCTATTGACCCGACGTCAGTTCCATATGAAGAGAGTGTGTCATACGACTCTTATCGATCCCAGATCAGTTCCAAGAGAGTGAGTCATATCACTCTTACTGACCTGAAGTCAGTTTCATTGATCCCAGATCAATATCACAAGAGAGTGTCACAAACCACTCATACTGATCCCAGATCAGTTTCATTGATCCCAAATCAATGGAGGTCATCCTTGCATAGGAAGTACGGTAGATACAATGATGCGTCCATCGATAATACTACTATGGTCCCTAACCCCATTTCCCTGCTCATTGGCCAGATGAGAGGTACTTCCCATGAGTCCAAGACTACATGGGTAGGATGCATTGATAGGAGAACCACTCATCATGTCCCTAAGTCTCCACGGGGTATCACAAGGGAAGGCTGAACCATTCACCCTGTACACAATGCACCATTAGGGGAGGGTGAGTTGCCCTCTAGTCGCTTGTTGCTCCAAGAAGTACCCCAAGCCCCCTCGGAGCTCCCAGAGCTCAATGCATGCATCATGTAGGACCCTCATAAGAGGGTCTCTCAACGACTCCAAGTCATTCGAGAAGTCGCAAATTTGACCTTTCGTCGGGGCTTCGACGGAATGTTTGCAACCTGTACATCATTCTCAATGCGATGGAGCCTCCTTGCTCATTGATGTACCATGTCCCAGATAAGGTAGTATCTGATGTCTATACGTTGGAGCAATCATAGAATATGGGATTCCTCAACAATTGAATCCCCCCCTGGTTGACACAGAAGATCATGGTGGTATCCATCATGTGTACAAACAACTCACTGAAGAGCTTCCGCAACCAGGGAGCTTCACACGAGGTCATACTCGTAGCTATGTATTTGGTCTCAGCGGTGCTCAAAGCAACTTTTTCTGCTTTCTGCTCATCCAGGATATCGAGCAGAACCCAATGAGAATCAACACTTAGAAGTGCTCTTGTGATTCTCTACATTGCCTGCCCAGTCAACATTCGAATAATCATGTAGCTTCACATTTCCGGCAGTGTATCTCAATCCATGAGAGATTGTGCCCCGAAGATATCTCACAAGATTCTTGGCACCAATCCAGTGAGGCTCAACCATATATGCGCTCATCATGCTAACTGCAAAACATATGTCCGGACAGAAGTTCACCAAGAACATCAACGTGAATGAGTTTATGAAACTCAGAGGCATTTCCCAAATCAGGTCCGTCATCACTACAAATGTCAGTGGGACCTATGCTGGGTTCAGAAGAAGTGTTGGAAATTTGTTTATCTATGGGTAAGCTAGTTTGGCACCTTGTACTAAGAAAATTGTTGAATAATAAAATCCTCCCTTGCTACACCGGTTTTTCCACATTGGGTTTTTCCGGGGACATTAGTCCAAAATAACTGTGTCAATGTGTGCATATGTTTGTTTCTGTATTACGGTGTGATATTTGCAACAATATTTATTTTAATGTTTGTTGAAGTAATTTAATTAATAACTTATGATGAAATAAGTAGGAAAAGTAAATCAGTTGCTGCAGTGATAGAATTTTCACATGGTATCAGAGCAAGTAAGCAGAGACAGAAAATCAGTTATGGGTCGAGACGACGATGCAGAGGCATCCACCTCAGGGGACTCACACAGATTTTCAGAAGATTGCACAAGAGGGAGAGATTTCGATTTCTCTATGTTGGCTTCTAGGTTGGAAGAAGTGGCGTGCATGACTAGTGTTGCATCATTAAAAGTGTGGTATATAGACAGTGGAGCCTCATGGCGTATGACGGGAATCAGGGAGTGTTTCTCGGAATATCGAGAAGAGAAGATGAATTTTCAGATCACCATGGGGAACAAGGCAAAGTGTACTCCATTAGGAAAGGGTACAATAGTTTTTCAGACAGAACCAGAAGAACGGTTCCGTGCCACAAATGTGCTGCATGTACTAGGATTGGGGATGAACTTACTTTCCGTGTCACAACTACAAGGCAAGGGCTATGACGTTTACTTCATCAAGGAAAATGTATACGTCAAACACTCGAGCTGGAAAAAGAAAGTGTAGATCGGGATCAAAAGTAATCGGTTGTATAGATTACAACTAGAATCTCCAATGGCGCCAATAGGCAATCATGGGGACAAAGACTTGAACGAACTATGGCACAGAAGGATGGGTCACTTGCACCATGGAGCTCTGAGAATTCTCAGGAGCACTATAACAGGAGTTTCGGATCTGAGTACGGAACTAGATGATGTATGCAGGGGATGCACTCTAGGAAAGTATGCCAAGGCGACATTTCCTAGGAGCAACCACAGGAGGGCCAAGAGTGTACTAGGATTGATACACTTAGATATCTGCGGACCTATGTCCGTCAAAGCTGTCAGTGGTGCTGAGTATTTCCTTACCTTCATTAATGACCACTCGAGGAAAACTTGGTTCTATTTTCTGAAAACCAAGGATGAGGTTTTCTGTCAATTCAACGAGTTCAAGGCTCTAGTGGAGAATCTGACAGGTAAGAAAATAAAAGTCTTGCGCTCAGATACTAGTGGAGAATATGTCGATAAGGACTTCACTGATTATTGCGCTAAGGAGGGCATCAGAAGAGAGTGGACAACTCCCTACAATCCGGTGCTGAATGGGGTGGCAGAAAGGAAAAACAAGACTATTGTAGAAGCAGCTAGGGCCATGTTGTATGATCAGGATATGCCAAAGTTCCTGTGGGCGGAAGCATGCAACACAACTGTCTACGTTCAGAATAGGACTCCTCATTGGGCATTGGGCAAGATTACTCCAGAGAATGTCTTCACTGGGAAGATGCCTGGAGTCAGTCATTTCAGGATATTTTTTGAGTTTAGCATATTGTCGCATACCCGAAGAAAAGAGGAAGAAGTTGGATCAGACTGTAGAAAAGGGGTATCTGGTAGGATATAGCGAGAACGCTAAGGCATACAGAATCTATCTTCCAGGAAGCAGGAATGTAGTAGTACGACGAGATGTAAAGTTCATGGAGGACAGAAATTTCAAAAGATCTCGCAAAATGCCTTCCGAGGAGCAGTGGAAAGGGGACCCTTTGGTCATGCCTCTTCAACCAACGAAGGTGAAGAATTCTTCCTCAGATCAGGAAGATTCTCAGCATGAGGAGGAGGAGCGAATAGAAGCACCTGCTGGCAGAGGAAGAACTAGCAAGGAACTTGTCAGATTCTGCGTGATGCAGAGAACTTCATTGGAGAGCCAAGGAACAGTGAAAGAGAGCGAAAACAACCAGACATGTATCAGGCGTTAGTAGTTTAGGATGGGGAGCTTGCCAGCTTCAAGGAGGCAGCTCAGCATCAGGTCTGGCTAGATGTGATGGTGGAGGAGTATAACTCCATAATGGTAAACGATGTCTGGGAGGTGGTGTCAAGGCCTCAAGACAGATTTTTGGTAGGTTCAAGATGGATCTACAAGATCAAATATGCTACAGACGATAGTGATTTGAAAAATACAAGGCCAGGTTTTTGGCTAAGGGGTATGCTCAAAAGTAAGGGATTGACTATGAGGAAACCTTCGCCCCGGTAGCCAGGTATACATCTATTAGGACCGTGATATCTTTTGCAGCCCAGATGGGATGGGAGATCCATCAGATGGATGTCAAGACGACATTTCTAAATGGGGTAATCGAAGAAGAGGTATACATTGAACAAATAGAGGGCTTTGAGACTCATGAGAGGAAGTCTCATGTATTCAGACTGAATAAAGCCTTGCATGGGCTGAAGCAAGCATCGAGAGCGTGGTATGGCTGAATAGATGGCTACTTGCAGAAGATGGGGTTTGTCAAGAGTGACACGGATCCGAATCTCTACTATTTGGTTGTAGAGAACGAGCCACTCATCTAAGTATTATATGTGGATGATCTCTTCTTGACAGGATCATCCAGACTCATTGAAGACTGCAAGAAGAATCTAGCCACAGAGTTCGATATGAAGGATTTGAGACGAATGCACTATTTCCTAGGGTTGGAAGTTTGGTAGCAGAAAGGAGAAATCTTCCTTGGGCAAGGAAGGTATGCTACAGAAATCCTGAAAAGGTTCGGGATGGGAGACTGTAGACCTATGGCTACGCCAATGATCACCAACTAGAAGAAGATTGATGCATCAAAAGACAAAGATGTCGATCCCACCCTATACTGACAGCTCATAGGGTCCCTGATGTATCTAGTCAATACCAGGCCAGATATTTGCTACGCTGTCAACACCCTCAGTCAGTTCATGGTGGAACCAAAGAGAGCTCACTGGGCATCAGCCAAACACGTTCTCAGGTATTTACAAGGAACAATTGATTATGGGCTCTTATACACCAAGGGGAAGGATATCAGGTTGAGTGGATTTACTGACGCAGATTGGGAAGGAAGTTTAGTGGATCGGGACAGTACCTCTAGGTATTGTTTCAACATTGGATCAGGAATGACTCCCTGGTGCAGTAGGAAACAAAAGTCAGTGGCTCTGAGCTCGTCTGAGGCAGAACATATGGCAGCAAGCACAACTTCGTGTGAGGCCATATGGCTTAGAAAACTGCTGGCAAACATATTCAGAAGAAATATGTAGGCGACCAAGATCATGTGTGATAATCAGAGTTGCATCAAACTCTCTGAGAATCTAGTATTCCATGATAGGTCGAAGCATATTGATATTCGGTGTCACTTTGTCAGAGATTGTGTCCAACGAGGAGTTGTTTAGTTGAGCTACACTCCTACAGGGGACAAGTGGCAGATATCTTCACCAAGGCCCTTAGAAAGTCAAAATTTGACTACTTCAGGGAAAAGATGGGGATCGTAAAGAATCCCTTTCAGAAGTAGTTTGTTAGTAGCACAAATGAAGAGGGAGTTGCAATTTTGGGAGAAAGGACCAGTAGCAACACAACTGCAGAGGGAGTCGCAGTGTTGGGAGAAAGGATCAGCAACAACATGGATGCAGAGGGAGCTGTCATACAGATGCAGCAGTGGCAGTGGCAGAAACTTGTGCAATAGTACATGATACAACAGTGCAGGGGATGTTGGGTAGGAAGGCTTAGCATCAGCACAGGTACCGATGCCGGATGATCAGAGTAATACTCAGTTAGGAGTATTGCTAGAGCACAGTCCTTGCTAAGAGGGAGTGTTGATTTGGGGTAGCATCGTATGTGCTCTAGCCATGAAATTTGGTGGAGAGGTTGGGGCACATGAGATCTCCAATACCCAGAAAGGGTTTGGGCAGATTCGAAATAGATCAAGAGATATTAAAATAATTAATATTTTTAATGAAGTCGCTAAGTCTAAACTTAGGGAAAATAAAATATTAATGTGTATTAATATGAATCTGTGTTAGAATGGTCCAAAAGACATGGATCAAGCCAGATCTAATCTTAGCCGTTGATTAGGGACTTAATCTCGGTCGTTGAGATGTCAATAGGAAAAGTATAAGAGGAGGCTTGAGGGTCACTTGGAGAACACACTGTGGGAGACTAGTCAGTTCAATTTCTGGAGCGGGGTTTGCTGAGAAATTGAACCAGTGGTCTAGAGAGCAATGAGGAGGTAGCAAGTACAGAACAGAGAGACGGGAGATCAATGCAGAGGCATAAGAGGCAGACGCAGAGACAGATGAAGCCACACAGAGGCAACAGACATTGCGCAGAGCCAGAAGGGCCTGCGTCATTCACGCAGAAGCTACAGGAGTGACGCAAAAGGCCAGAGAGGATGCGCAGAGCCTCAGTAGCTTGACGCAGAGGGTTTTAGGCTGACGCAGAGGGTTTCTGACAGGACGCAGAGGTCAGTAGGGCCTACGAGCGGTTGAGAAGAAGTGCTGGAAATTTGTCTATCTGTGGGTAAGCCAGTTTGGCACCCTGTTGTACTAAGAAAATTGCTAAATAATAAAATCCTTCCTTGCTGTACCGGTTTTCCCACATTGGGTTTTTCCGGGGACATTAGTCCAAAATAACCGTGTCAATGTGTGCATATGTTTGTTTCTGTATTACGGTGTGATATCTGCATTGATATTTATTTTAATGTTTGTTGAAATAATTTCATGAATAACTTATGATGAAATAAGTAGGAAAAGTAAATTAGTTGCTGCAGTGATAGAATTTTCACAATTCTCTACTTCGATTTCACCTTCGGTGAATTTGAAGAGGGATGAGGAATCCATTGATCCTTTTGTCCTTTCCCAACTGTCTTCAATGATTGCTCTTTCACTCTTGCTTGGGCTTTGTCTTCACCTCAGCTCTGATACCATGTTAATTTTAGGTATGTTCTATGCTTAAAGCAATTTATTTCAATTTTAACAGTTAGCTCAATATCTTTTCCAGATTAACAATCACATCAGTATTAAAGTAAACTGTAGATAGAACATAAACATAAATCGCAGAAGACAAGCCAAGACAAGAGGACACAAGATGTGTCGCTAGCCAGGGACAAATCCGAATGTGGGGAAACCCTTGATCAATTCTTCAATAGTTCAGCAGAGAGAGAGAGAGAGAGAGAGAGAGAGAGAGATAGTACATTTACAATAGAAGTCAACACTTTGACTTATCTAGATAAGAGCATAGATCATCTCTTATGAGATCAGTTGAAGACATGCTGCTTCAACTGATTCTCCAAGGTGACTCCTTCACCTATCATTGTGTTGCATCTTGTCATCATGCTACACCTCACCATGCTGCACCTATCATCACAATGCTGGACCTCATGACCATGCTGTACACTTCATACTGCAACACCTGTCACTGCGCTGCTCCCAACCACTAAACTGCTCTCATCACTGTGTTGCTCCCATCACTGAGCTACACCTAATGCTGCACCCATCATGCTGCATCCAATATGCTGCAACCATTTACACTCACCAGTCTTAGCTGCTTGCTATGGCTTACAGCCTAGAAGAGTAGCTAGACTCCTTCAATAGGTCCAAAGTGCAGTTAACTAATAGTCACAAAATCTCCCCAGATTTGTTTGCAATTGTCCTCTAAGGGAAGGCTGTCTCTGCCTTCCACAAGACTGTCCTTCACTTGTCATCACAGGATATGGCATCATGGCACTGTTGTTTCATACAATCATAAACCCAAATACCATTGTAGTAAGAACATTATTAAACACTAGGATCTCTAATCAATCATCATTGAATCTCTGTCCATTCATTAATGCATATATATATCTGACATGCCATACATCAGACTGAAGATATCACAGTCATATGTTCACAAGATAACATACAACACAATCATAACCTTATACTGAATATAGTTGCCCACACATGGTAATACTAGCCCAACACAAACTATCCATCCAGAACTTAGATTAAGGTTCTGACCTTGCACTCCTTCCTGTGCAACTTGCTTTCACAAAACATTGCTGAACACATGACTGGGCTTCCTCTATACAGCGTACAAGAGCCTTCTTCAATAGCGGATGTAGGGCAACATTTTGTCCTTCTTTTGCTGCGAAGTAATGCCTGCGATTAGGGCACACCTGGACAGTGACTAGGGCAGAAATTGAACTGCGGATTTAGCCTCATACATCAGCGTTTAGGGCATGTCTTCCACGTCTAATTAGGCCTCATCCTTAGATGCGGCTAGGGCATGTTGTGGCCTCCTTTATACATCATTCATCTGTGTCTATAGTGCTGCATTTGTTCTTCTATTCTCTGCGGCTAGGGCACAATATGGCCCTCCTTTCTCTATAGTTAGATGTCTTTTCCTAGGACAACGTTTAGGGATTTTAAGTACAGCTGCTTCGGGTCTCTTCTAGACCTGCGTTTAGGGTAGTTAGAACTTCTCCTTGTTGCGCTATAGAAGTTTCCTCCATGACTGCGTTAAGGCTTCTTCATTCACTGCGTCAGGGCTTCTTCATTTGGGCAGCGTAGAGCCTAGGGCACTCCATGTAGATCTCTCCTTCATCAAAACCCAAAATAGAATGGAGAGAGAGATCACAAGAGTGTGAGTGTGTGAAAATGATTTGAAGGCCATTTCTATTTATACGAAAACGTTGAACACAAGTGGGGGCAGTTTGGTTGCTGGCCGACCTTGTCGAATTGTCTTATAACACAAATAAATTCATAACTCCATGAATACTTGTTGGAATCGGATGATCTTTAGATCAATCTTACACCTCTCAATGAGAGGAATCCAAGAAAAGTATTAGTTGCCATAAATAAGATGATCCACATGGAGTTTGGACCTAGTTGCAATTTTAACACAATTGCTTGAAGAACTCCTCCTCATGATGTCATGAACTTCTCTTCTTTATTCAGGAGTCTTCATGTTTTGGGACTTCTTTGTGGGGCATAGACCATCCATTACTTTCATCTATGAGTCAATCATGTCATTATTCCTTTCATCGGAAAGTGATCCATTAGTTCCTATCTGGCCTTCCTTCATGCCATGTTGCCATCTTCATGCCATGTTTCCTTAAGGTTCTTTCATCCTACTACATGGACATCAGTGGTGGAAGATATCCATAGCTCTTCCCTTGGTAGCCTGCATAAGCCCATCCAAATATTTGTTCACAAGTAAGAAATGAACGCTAAATCAAAATTATCTTTGTGATTGTCTTTCATCATGACATCTCCTAGTTTGCATCAACATTCTGCATGCGTATTAACACATCTCCAAAAGATATATACTTGCCAAGGGTCTCTTTCCTTTTAAGACTTTATCAGTCTTCATATCTTTCATGGAGATATCCTAGTCAAAAACTTGTAGTCCTTGGATGTTGATTGGCTTTTCCATGGTTGCATATTCCACGATCTCTTCCTTCCTTTCTTTCTTGACACACTTTTCTTCCCAGGAAATTTTAATCAGAGTTCCTCCAATCACTATCAGCTGCCTCATATTCCATATGAGGACATATTATGTTGATTTCATCTAGACAATGTGTGACCCATGCCTTCCTGCATCCTTTCAAAGGAGGAGATCCTTTCTTTTGATCATTCTCTTGAGATAGAGCATTTATCCATCTGCAACCATATGTCATGACTCTATAATATTGAATGTAAGCATAAATACCTCATTTTTCTTTATGTCATCCAGACTTCCTTCAACAAATTCCTTAATTGAAAGAACTTCAATCCCTTGATGTGCTTCACCTCTTTTGTCATCATCCCATCATCCCATGAATTCCACAAGTTGGAATTCTTGATGAAACCCTTGCTTCTGTTGATTGGTGAACCTTCCGACGAAGATTCCAATAGAGGATCTTGAGTATCCTCATACAACAGATGTTTCCTTTTGACAAATGTTTGATGAGCCTTGTATTAGATGACCGTTTCTTTCTTTTCCCATAAGCACCACGTATGATACTAATGAGGTTATCAAGAGCTATATCCTTCTATGGGTGACTGCCATGGACTTTAATTTCAATCATCTTTCATACTTCTCCATGATGATGTTACGAGCTCTTGCTCCTGGTGCTTCTTATGATGCCATGATGCATTCTATCATGATTCCTAATAGTTATACTTTACAATAGGAAAACTTGAAAAATAGAACTTGAAAACGACTAGGAGAGAAAGACTATCTCAATCATAATAGAGATCTTTTACTTCCTCTTTCTTGGATGTCTTCTTTTCAACTCCCTCCACTTCCTCGGTGATATGGGCTTCTTCACTTCCTCTTTTGTTATTGTCCTTCTTGATCTTAGGACAATCTCTTTTGTAATTCCCATATTCTTGACATCCATAGCATTGAATCTTAGCCATGTTTCTTTTCTCCTTCTGAGAACCAGACTTTTCAAATTTTCCTGTTCTTCTTGTCATTGTAGCATAAGGTTGATTTTGTTCACTTGATCCTACATCAGATTTTGCCTTTAGCCTAGATTCTTCAATCTTGCATAGTGACCATAGATCCTGGAATGGAGTAGCTTCTTTCTTCCCATAAATTCTTGAAGTAAAGTTACTCCACTCCTCCGGTAGTGCATTTAGTACAACGGTAGTCATTTCTCTATCAGACATGAATTCTCCCAGATCTTGACGCTGATCCCTGATTTCAGATATCCTCATAAAAGATGAGGCCATTCCTTCTTCCTTCGACATCTTTAGCTTGTAGAGTTCTTGCCTTAATGAGATGACTTCTCCAGCAATGCTTACGGAATACAACTCTACCAGTTTGTCATAGATTTCTTTTTAAGTTTTGAGTTTTGATACATATGGAATGAGGGGATCCTTGATGGATTCTATGAGAATCATTTGAGCCCTAACTTCCCCTTTCATAAACTTCGCCAGTGCTTGAACATCTTCTTTCGCTGGTTTGGTGATAGATCCTTTGACATGTTGCATAACCTCATTGTCAATGCGATTCAAATCTTTCCTCTTCTTCTATGCAAGGTAGTTTGAAGCCCCAACCAATTTGTTGCTTTTCTTGCGAAAATACATTTTGACAGATTCAGCTATGGACATAAATATACTTACTTGATAAGATGCTTCTTCTCCTTGTTGCTTTCTGATGTTGATGATGATATAGAGAATAGAAAACTTCTCCTTAATGAAGATAGTTTTCTTCAAGAGTGATCCTTGACTTCACTAAGAAGGAGATCACTTTAGATCCTTTGATGGAGATGTCCTTGTTGATGATGATCAATGGTGACCTTTTGATTCTTCTTGGATGACCTTCTATAATGGTAAGGTCCTTGCTTCAATGAGAGGAAACTGCCTTAGAACTTCTGAAGATGATGACAACGTCCTTGATCTTGCTTCTCTAGAAAGAAAACTTGATGTATAAGTCCTTAAACTTGAGTAGAGTCTTTGTGGTCCCTTGAGATATCCAAGACTTCTTGCTGGTGTAGACTTTTTTCTTCGATCTAGTCTTTTGACACTTCTTTGTAGATATTGAATTCAAGATGATCTTCTAGATTTGCTTCGATGCCTTTCTCGAGATTTGATCCTTGAGTGTTCGTTGATAAGATGCCCTAAATTGACTGTCACTTTAGCTCTGAAACCATGTTGAGAAATCTAGGGCATCAAGATTAGGTGATTTCTCTATGTTAGATAACTACTTGTGAATGATTTTTTTACTTCTTAGATTAGGATCTTCTTTTACTTATGTTATTATAGTGTTCATCTTCGTCAAACAATTACCAATGCATAAACCATAAAGAGACAAGAGACACACAATGTAGGCTATCAGGAGGGGCCAAAACCTCTCCCAATTGAGAGGAAAACCCAAATGAATTCTTCTTGTTATAGAGACTTCAATTGACGAATACCAAGACCAAGACCCTTGACCTATTTGCCACTCCAAGACCAAGACACAAAGCTTCCTTGATGAGATTCTTCTTCTCTTTGGTCAACAATAGTCAAACCTCTGCTTCTTCGTCCTTCTCAGCTACCCCTCAGAATTCGGCTTCCTTCTGCTTTAGACGTGCATTGTATTTTGGCCTCCTTGGAAACCCTAGTTGCAACACATGTGAGAGATATATGGTGATTCAACACCTTAATCTCTTTGCTTGGATTGAATGGCTTTCATCTCCAACTCGGCTTGATGAATTGACTCAAATATTTCTTGATTCGGCTTCTAGCATAGCAAGGAAGACTTCACCCCTTTTCTGCAGCAGTGACACTCTTTTCTTCGCAAGTGTGAGTGGAGATCAACCCTAAAACAATCTTGCTCTTCCTTTCTTCCTTTCGTTGGCTATAAGACTCCTTTCTAAGTGTTTCTCACACTCCTAATTGCAGACTTGCTTGACCGAAAATCTCTGCCTCAAATGAAAGCCGAGCTTCCCTATTTATAGCTGGTTTGCTCATCAAATAAGCCAACTTGAGTGAGGTGTGCCGACATGTCTTTTGGTGAAGATCATTTATTCCATCTTGTAGCCGACTTGAAGGAGATGCTTTTGCTTGGTCTTGAAGGCCTTCTTATTCTTTTAATGACTCATACAAAAATGTAACATAAATGTAACATGCCCAAGAAGGGTCCTTCATACATGACATTGACTCAATTTGACTTTCATTACTTGATGACAAAACCTAAAGGTTCACAATGGGAACCTTAACTAAAATAAAATTCCTTGATCATGAAAACCCATGATTCAAGTACTACAAAAATAATTTTATTTTCTTCTTTACATCAATTACACAAAATCATAATTACATGTCATTATGAAGACCGAACCTAGTTACAATTTGCAACAGAGCGCTTCTTCTCCTTTCTCTCTCATCAATAAATAGTAATAATAATGGTGCCTTTTCCCTATAATCTCCTTTTATGTCTCATTATAATGGTTGTAACTTAAACCTAAGATCTAATGGGTCAGATTAAATCATAGTCCAATAAGATCTACGGTTGTGATATAATCTCTCATTATCACAACTTAAATCACTTAAGTCACTTTATTCTTTAATAACGCACAAAAGTCACTTCAACTTTATAAAATAAAGTTAATGTTTTAGAGACAACTTTTGGACATTCTCCCACATGCTAGACACCAAGCCAATGTGGAAGATATTTGTCCAAGCTATAAATTTCAACAAATTTAACTGCTTTTGGATAAGTAGCAGTTAAAAAATAAGTAACATAAGAGTCTCACGCCCATTTCGTAGAGTCCTTACACCATTATACAACAAATGGATTCTAATGCCTTTGAATTGGACCTCCTACCTCATCTTGGTATCCATGATGTGGTGAAAGTCAGCCAATAGAAATTGTATGAGCCACCTCATTTGGAAGAATCTATTCCCATTACACATACAGAGCCCACAAATCCAGATTTTTAGTGTACCGTTCCTTAAGTTATTCTTCTTAATGTCTGCACCATACCCACTCGGTGTCCTCAAATCACCACTTCCTTGGTGGGCTGTGTTGTCGCACAGATTGTCATGACAACGCTCAGACCGGGGGCTGTCACTCTGATCCCCGATCTCTCCGTTTAAGCCTGTCTCTCGCGGCTAAGGGGGGTAGACCCTGAAAGGAGATGGACGACCAACTGTGAACCAGTTGGTTTGGGAGACACGAAAGAAGAAAAGCACTAAATGGATTTGTTTAATTTGATGGACCAGTGCCTTATGGGTTTGATGCTAAATCGATCACTTAATAGATGTTGCAGAAATGTAAACTGTGCACAACAATCATTTATCATCAAATAACTTCGAACAATGCAAGACATCCAGTAAAATCACAGTGTTTCTTAACGATGATCTGGCAAATTAAAAAGAAATAAACTTCGAAGGATACAACCATGTAAACTTGCGCATTAACCAGATATTATATTCAAGCATGCGAAATCACATAAAAGATAAACATCAATCTCACATCAACATTTTAGCCTCAGCAAAAAATATAGAACATGATGAGATTCCCAAGCTAAGACTTCAACTGGCAAAATCTTTCCACGATAAATATTTTTTATGTTTTTTTAGGCAAAAACCAAAAACTTTAAAACTGAATGAAAAAAT